>JABFQA010001918.1:0-12374 GCA_022817065.1 Probaryconus sp. ZL-2020 | reverse complement strand
CATATTAATTCGATGTGTTTGATTCCCAGCACAACCGTTTGACGCAGACAAAGCTTGGAAAGACCATCTTAACCGTTTGGCGGATATTGATAAAATGTATCCCAGTAAGTTACCACTTTCGGCTCGCTATAGACCATTCACAAAGCCACTCTTTGACATCCATGGTAAATGACATTTAAAATAATTTCTTATTGAAGCATAGAAGAATAACTCTCGTTAATATTTCAGCTTGTTAATATCACTTATGTCCAAAGGTAACACCCTGGATGACATTTTGCCATCAACTGCGTCGCTCCTTCGCAGGAAACCACTGTTTGATCTCCTGGAGCCAAACCCCTACGCGCCAATAAGTGCGTTCAGCAGGGACCCATGGTGGTACCCGAGCTATGCCCCTTATATCCCCGACTACGTTCGCCACTCTATTCCCTTCTTCTTGAGAGACAGCTACCTTAGCCCAGTAAAACGGAATTATCTCTGGAGCCGACATCCGCTGAGGCCTTTCGGTATGTATTACGACATCCTTAACAATAGGCGTAGCCACTGGTACTACAGAGCCAGATACACGTTCACGCCGTCTGTATCTACGACTATAAGATACCCCATTTACAGAACTTATAGTTACCCCATTTATAGGTCAACAGTATACCCCTATTACTCTTACCTAAGATACCCTTACTATTCGGGCTCAAGCTATCCTTACTATTCTAGCTTGACCTATCCTTATTTGAGATACCCATTATATTCGCGTTATTATAATTATTATATCTAATACGCCGACGCAGATGTTTATCTATAATGTGGAATGTATATATACTTTTTGTAAAATGGGATATAACGTTGTATTGTTACGCTAACGGAAAGACTTCTCCTGCGAATTATAGAGGATGTGCGACAAATCGATTAACAGCGAGGTGTTTCAATTCATGTTGTACGCCTTCGCAATAAAATAATTTTACCACCTGTTTTTTGTAGTTATTTATAGACCACTTTTTTACAGGTACAGGATCGATTATGTTAATGATTGATTCATGTTTCAATTTCGGTATAAATACATGTTAATTGTGGAGTTAATTTTCAAGGCGTAGTTTATTTTCAAAGGATTAATGAAATTTGAACATTTGTCTTTCGCTAACATAGAAACAATGAAATGGCACTGTCAATAATTTGGTAACTGAAAAACATAATGCAATATTTCTTTATTTATAGAATGTACAATTTCTTTGTATTGTCAGTGCCAAATGAAAATACAGTGTACATCATTTTTTGACTTTTTACAAAGAAATTTTGTTCTTTTTTTTTTTTTTACAGGAAACGTTGATAACGTAAAGTGATACGCTTTATCGACGTTACGACGTTATTCATGAACAATTTTTTCATATCAACAATTTTTAATTATCTTTTTCCAGCACTGGATAATCCGATAGTGCCGTTCTTAGTTTTGAAAAGATAAAGAAAAATAAAGAAACGTGAGGATTTTTAAGGTTTTTTAAAATCGTCGCTTTTTGTACATACACACACTCTCTGTAGCTTCTGTCGCTGAAGCATGTAATTTTTGTCATTTTTCTCGTAGCTTAGTCATAGTCTTCTATATTGATCTAGTCGTCGTATTTTGTATGTTATAATGGCATCTTCTCTTCTATTAGTATATGAATCACATCCACAATTATAACGTGGCTTTTCAAAAATAGTCTAAGGCTAACAATTATTTATCACAATTACAGTCTCTCGTTAATTTGCAATTTTCAAAGTTTTGCAATTTTGGCTCGATCAATTGCTATATCGTGTCCTTTAATTAATCAGTACAAACTAATTTTTGCTAAATGTAATTATAATTTATGATTATTATTAGTAAAGTGATAAATAATAAGCCAAACAATAGATGTATCTCTTTTCCTCATTAATACCATAAAAATAAATGACGCGCAATAAATCAGGCCATTGTTACATGAATACGTGTATTTCAAAAATGAAATCTATTAGTTCCAGGATCAATTTCATCAGGTTACTACTATTATTCGCAGCCTGTTCCGCGAGTTCATTTTACCAGCCCTTGGTATAACCGTACAAATTAAAAAATAAAGTGAGCTCAGTCTATCAATATTCGTGTTATATTCAAAATCTCCTTAATAAATAATTTACAAATCATCATTTGATATGACGTCTTTCCTGAGTTTACGTACTTGTTTTTTTCTTCTTTCTTTTCTGTTATCTTTATTAACTATTTGCACCATATTCATCCTCATATTATACCGGATAGCAATTTAAATTAATTTTCTTCAGAATGAAAATTCAAAAGGTTTCGAAAAGGACAGAAAAATTTCATTAAGGAAACCTTAGTCAACGATCATTTATCTGCTACTAAATCAGAAGAAATACAATTGTTCAAGAAGAGATCGAAAGAATTCATTATCAAAAGAAATTGTAAAGCATAATTAAATGAATAAATAAAAAAATGTTCGATTCAAGAAACCCCATTTCTGGATTCTTTACGCGTAACTTTTATCCCCGCAAATTTGACAATGAATTCTTCGATAGCTTCTCACCAATTAGATTTTCTATAAATTTTTCAGTACGTAAATGATTTACGGCTCTCGGGTTTACTTGATAAATGTCAATGACAATTTGCTATCTGGGTTGGCATGATTGTACTGCATTATGAAATTGTGTATTTGTTCCTTATTATATGTATAGGGACGTTTTATAGCCAGACACGTAAAACCCTGGCGTGTGGCTGCTGTTAAATCAGAGAAACTTATGGCCAAGGAATTTGAAATACAATCAAATGGCTTTCCTGACATTCTCCGCAATTGTATCACGAGGAAGCATATTAAGTGCGGTAACAACTAACACGCGATACAACATACGAGATATCAAAGAGTAATGTCATTGGCAAAACGCCGTTCATTAAAGTCTTGAAAACAGGAACGAGGGCAACTGTTCATCCCTTCAAAACTTCTGCTCTGTCATACATCCCTCTCAATTTTTTTATAACAGAGAAAGTACACGCATATAAATATATATATTTGATGTAATTGAAAATCCAATTAAATATGATGTTTAATTGAATATATCAGTTTACAATTTCTTGTTCTTCGTGCATTGTCAATCTCTGTTATTGTCATAAGCAATCTCGTACATACCACTAATATCACACACGCAGATGAACGCGTTTAGTTTAATTGTTGTAAATAAAAATTTGTGTTCGTTTGATTAGATTCATTCGCACGTAATGCCAAAATCTCATGTTTCTTGTTCTAAATTCGATGTGGTTTATACAGCATGATTTTAATTAATCGATTGAACGTCAAAGGGAAAAAACCTTATAATGATGATGATTGAAATTTTGTATAGTGTGAATGATTTTTATTACTAATGATATTACATCGAATTTAGATGAATCATTATTCTTAAATGTTATACGTTGCCATCCAGGAATGCAATCCTGTATTTGTAGCAGAAATTGTTCCATCCCTAATTGGTTGTCTTTATGTTTGATATTTTTTTCAAATCAGCTTTTAATTTCAGCTCACGTCAACTAAGGATCCTCTGCATTCAGCCACCACGGAATGATATATTAAAAATCATTATTAAAAAAATAAGATGCAAGAAGAAGATTGCAAAAATCGGTATCATTTTGAAGAATCATCAATCGATCAATCGATCAAACGATCATCAAGCCACGGACAAAGTGGGTTATTTATTAAATGTATCTTTACGCGTCGTTATTATATCAGAACAATAAAAACTTGAAAATTTTACGATCCTCGAACCATCGTACAATTTATGATTTTTCTCACGATGATTTAACATCTGCTATATTCAAATAATAATTTCACATTTTTCCATTATTCTTTGTGCGTATAAATCTGTGACTTACATTTTTTATCAGAATATACGTCGAGTGGAAAAATAAGAAAGACTGAGAACAAAGAAAAAAATAAAAAAACTTTTTAATTATAAAGCAGAAAAGAGAAGGTTCTTTATGGAATCCTGGACGATCGGTTTATCAGGCTTTTTTACAAAACTTTTTTGAATCTATAAACTATTTCTTTCACTCAGACATAATGGAAATGTCCATGTCGAAATACAAAGCATTGTAACCAGATTTTGTTTTTTATTGGCCAATCAATCAGATTTCAACTTGACAGAGAAAAAGCCAATTCTCAGCCCAGAAAACCTCTCATTCGGCGACAGTGATAAAAGATTTTTTTGTTTCACTTCATTATATTCAGATTTGTCAATATTTCAAAGCAATATTTTTACGGTAAATAGATTTCTTTTACGATAAAGGAATGTAATAGACGTTTAAGAATTACATTGAACAGAGTTTTTGTTAATCTGAATAGTGCCAAAAGTATATGTGGTAATAATTAAAGGAGGAATGCAATAGTTGTTTATTTCAAATGTGATTGGAAAAAAAAGATAATAGGAACTTTTACGATGAAACTTAGGACACTGTTCACTCCAAAGAAATAGATTGCAAATGTTTCTAATTACGAAAGAATAAAAACATTTAATCGAATCACTTCTTTTTTAAGTTTTGAGTTGAGTTTAACTTACAGCAATTACGTTTTCTCCAATTACGTAAATTGTCACCAAATTGTTTCGTTTAACGATTAAACAGAAATAAAACCGAAGGATGCGCTCTTGGAGTCTTCATTTACACAGTTTTAGAGGAGAATGAAATTGTATTTACTGTTACTGATATTTACAATTGCGGTAACTGACCAGAAACCTTATTGCAACCTTAATTTACAAGTCAAGCAATGGAATTACTTTCTTTTTATCTAATTCTTATTATATGCTTGTAGAAATAATAAAAAAAAAAAAAGTATATTTATCCTTCAATTATTTTGCTTTGTGTACTTTTTTAATTCTTCAATAAATCAAGTTCTTTGCTAAATTAAGGGGAAAAACGATGAACCGTTTAAACACAAACTTTAACATTATAATTTATAATTTAAAATGTCAGAAATTCAAATAAATTATCATTAAAGCGATTCATTTATTTTCATCGTTTATTTGTTTTCTTTTTCTTTTTTCTTCTTGAATGGAGAATTTGATTTTGCACATCATTAAAGTATCGGTTTAATACGTCATATTTCAGACATTCCTAACAAATTCTGTACAATGTAATAATCCATTTTCAATGTTTTCGAAACAAGTTAATATTAATAAATATAGCATTTTTGCCTTGTTTAATCGATGAAACATTTTGCAATAAAAACAAATTTGCGTCGAATATTTGGCGAATTGGAGTTTGGTATTTACTAATTTATTATTGAAGAGCAAGAATGCCAAGCACAATAATTCATTGAATGAAATAAAGCAACGTTTATTCATCAGGAATGCACGTTACTCGAAGTAATACAAAAAGTTTCAGTTTGCATTATAAAATGGACTGCAAATTTGCAAATTATCTATCGATAAATTTGCGCGTCGCGAAAATGCGACGCCAATTTCTAATCGAATATCATATGCGATTCAATGAACGAATCAATTTACTTTTTGTCGCGTTCGACAGTGTTTTTGTTCAAAGTTGACTTCGCTCAAAATGATTCCAAATTATTTACGAATATTATTAATGTTAATCGAAAGAATTATAAATAACGTTGACGAATTCGTCAATGATAGGCGTAGCAATCTTTGACCATGAACCTGATCTCGACCTCTTCCTCTTTTCATCCGTGTTAAATCATTTATTATACGTTCAATATTTTTGGATACTGTCAGGAATTTACATTTTTTTTTCTTTTTTTTTATAAAGATAGTTTTCGAGGTCTAATGGGATGCAGCTAATACTGAGGAAGATAAAAAACCTACAATATATTAGTTAATGATCTCATAGTTATTGAATGTTTAGATATGTTAATATAAAAATTTTTTTTATAATCTATGAATATTTAAGATTGAATAATAGCTCAATATTGGACTATTCGGCAAAACTTTTATTTGACTGTTCATATATATCTTCTTAAAAATTACAGCAGTCGTATTTGAATTATTTGACCTTTCTTTTTAATAAAAAAAAATACTTATCTTAAAATTTACAATTATTCTAATTGCAAATACAAAAAATTGAACAATCTATAAAAACAACTTGAAATTCTTAATTCAAACTGTTTAATAAAAATGATGAAAAAAATTAATTATGCCAAAAGATTACTTTCAAATATCGCATCAATTTTATACATTTTAATACCAGGAAATTTTTCGTCTCCTCTATTTCCGTACTATTCATTTGAAATGTATTTAATTAACTTGAAATGCGTTGGTATCAATGTCCGAACAGAATGAAACGTAACAATAAAAGAGAAGGTAAAAATGTTTATGAAATTTCATGAGTAATTTAGCGAAAAAAAAAAAAAAATGTCCATTAAATTTCAAATGCGTTGATAGTTGGAAAAAAAATGAAATAATCTTTCATCGCGTCTATTGAATTTTTTATTTTAATTCTTTCGTATTTAAAAAAAAATACACTTGAATAAATCTATTCTAAAGTAACTCGCATCTCAAATCCTTCCACTTTTTGAGCGCGTAATTTTTTTCAAAGTTTAATTTTATACATACAATTATCAGCGTTAAACTGTTGTGCGTTTCTTTTATTCTTTCTTTCTCTTAATGTAAAGTTTATAACTAAGAGACATTTTCAGAACAAAGAAGTTTATTACATTTCAAGAACGTTTCATTAAAAGCGACCAAAAAAAAATTCTAATTTCCAACATTTGTATTTTGTGCGCCAGATTGATGTAAATTTATTTAATGAAAATGAATTTTCTTTTTTATCAAAAAATAAGTCAGAGAAGTTTGTTTAAAATGCGAGAGCACAGTGCAATCATGAAGTATGTTTGTGTAATAGGACAACATTCTAGTACAACTCGATAAAAATAGTGGATAGACATTTCCTGTTTAAATGCAGGGTGTATCGTGTATTGCAAATTTTTAGAGCCTCTTCAGCATTTACTTCGTACAAGGTACGATTTCTATTGTATACACAGAACAGAAAACAGAGTCTCATTAAAATTATCATAATTTATAATAAAGAAATCATAAACTCTGTGATTTGTCTGAATTAAATCGTTTGAAGTTACAACACAACATCGCATGTCGTGCCAGTACTGAGCCAACGCTAACCACTGGCATTAAAGTGTTTCTAATCAATCTCTATCAATTTCTAATTGGACCCTACATCAAGGACCTATTCTTGGCAAACGATTTGGTTTGGAGCCAGTCGTTAAAAATCCTCTGAATGAACGTAGAAATAATGCGAATAACTGAAATAAAATTGTGCATGATTTCGGGGATGATACAAGAAAGAGAACATTATGAAAATGCATTAGAATAAGATTGTGCAGAAATTCTGCAAACCTTTTCCAAGCACTCCTGGCCGATGGCTTTAGGATCGACCTGGACCTCGAGGATGACGGAGTTGGCTTGACTGACGAGGCACCACATCTCGGCGGGGTTGTCCGGTCGCCCGAGCAGTGCCGATCAATTTATCCGCTTTTAGTTAGGCGTTGTTTGATGATGACCAAAAGAAAAGAAAAAAAAAAAAAAAAAATCGAAGTAGAATGGAAATGTGAGCCAGTGTCGAGGCACGTTGACTAAACTTGACGATGTGCGGGCGCACACTCCGGTGGTACCGCGACTGCTCGGCGAAGACCGGCACTCGCGGGTCCAGAGCCTGTCATAACAACGACTCAAGCGCGGCTACTCGCTGTCAACCGGTGACCAGCACCTGACGACTGATACGACGATATTGATAGTAACAGCAACAACAACAACAACAACAACAACGAGGACGATGCTTTCGCGAGCCTACTGACGGAACGCGTCCCGTCGACTTCCATTGCTCGAAACGGAATGCCAGCAACTGCCAACTGGTTGCTCGGTGCCGGGATTTCTTGGCGAACGAATTCGCGAGAGAATGGAACTAGCTACCAGGGCCGTGATACCCTTCGCCAAAGCCACGCGCTCCAAAGCACGAATCCTAACCGGCGAATAAATAGCTCGCGAATAAGTAACATTTTGGTCACAATTTTTAACTTTACTTTACTTTACTTTACATGTGTCTGAAGTTCTCATCGATTAATTCATCGAATAATTGCAAAAAAAAATCTGTAACATTGATTTTCACTGAAAAAATTGCAAAAACTATCTTCACTAAAGAATTTGCAAAAACTAACTTCACTAAATATTTGTGAAAACTAACATTCAGAGAAAAATTGCAAAACTAACTTCACTAAAGATTTTTGCAAAAACTAACTTCGATGAATTAATCGATGAGAATTTCGGACAGATTACTTTACCCGGATAGGAAAGTTTCGCAATATTTGTTCAATATTTACGTCTAAAAATTAACCGGATTTTTTCAATATATGCTCCACACTGCGTCCTCATTAGGTATTTAAAAAGAAGCAAATCATTTGTTAAATGAATTTGTCTAAGTACAGTGGAATTTTTGCTGAATTAAATGTTTCAAAGAATATTTAAACAATTGAGCACTTTATTATCGTAATAATTTTTCTTTTTTGGAAAGAATCATTTATTAAATACTGCGTTTAAGATGAAATAGTTTTCAAAATAATGCAACAAATTTGAACTCATAATATTTTTACAATATTTAACTCAAACTGCGTCCTCATTCAATGGCAGAATTGCTGGAAAGAAATTTTGCAATTGTTTTGAACAGTTTTGTACCATTTCTGCAGAATATATTTTAGCACGGTGAAATTTATAAAATAATATTGAATGACAATTTTTCTGCAAATTTTCCTATCTGGGTAGTAATGAACATTCTGTAGAAATTAATATTGCGAACAAATTTTACCGAACCCTGTAAAAAATAATGGAATAAGAGGAAATAGAATAGAATACAAATTTAAAAGTTAATGCCCAATCTTAAAAATTAGGTATTTACTTTTTCTATTTTGAATTCTTTTCTATGACTTTATATCCTGTTAAAAAAGGAATAGAAATTTCAAGAAGTGAATTCCATTTATAGAATAGAAAGAAATACATTGAAAACAAAAAAAAAAATAGAATATAATACATTTTGGAATTAAGATTTGGAATTCAAAATTTTATTGAATCCCTGAATTCAGCAAGGGCACTTGTACCTTTTGCCATTTGAAATATATTTCAAGATGACGAGCAAAAACCCTTACTGAATGGTAGCTTAGTTACAAAACTATTTGTAAGTGAAAATTTATTGAAAAATGAAATGTACAATTTTCTAATTTTTTGGAACAATAAAAATTAATACAAGAAATTTATATTGCACTTGTTATAGATTATAACAGAAGCATTTTGATTAGCTCCGTGAGTTCTACCCGTGTTCTCTGATAAGCCATAAGCAAACACTGTCAACTGTAACACGTACGATCAAGATTGTTAATACATTGGACTCAAAATCCATCTAACGTTTGCAATGACAATGTTAGTTTGTAACGTTACATCAAGATCGACCGAAGCTTATCAATTCGTACACAATCCTTATCCTTTACTTTCTCATTACATGTTATTATCACTAAGTTTGTAACTTCTTTTTAACTGTTATCAGAAACTGATAAGGAATTCAATTCTCTATATCATAAATGTTCTCTATTTTATTTATGAACTGTTTTTAATGCGTCCGCAATAATCTCAGTACGAATATAATTCATATTTGATTATCAATCTACAAATATCGAAGAAAAATTTTATTCCTTTAATGAATTTACAAATTAAACTGATTACATAAAGATTAACTTACTCTTATTATGAATCAATGATACAGATAAATGATGATAAATAATTTTTCAGTAATAATTCTAATTCTAATCATTTTTCAATCATTTTCAAAATATACTTTTTTTTTTAAATAAATATGTCAAATAATAATCTTCTCTTCATTTCAATTACAGCCCTGCAAAGAGAGCTAGAAGTTATTTTTTCATATTCCAAGGTAACTGATGTCAGATTTCAAGCATAGAAGTATCCCTTTCTCTCTTATCGTTTGAACCCTTATCAATGAACAGATAAGGACAAAGTTGTACAAAATTCCCTCAATCTAACAATTGAGATTGTTACTGTTCTGTCTTACTTTTCTTGACGACGAATGCCATGGTTTTGAGAAGGACAGAATGGTTTCGTTCCCTCTTGTCTGACATCGATTCTGTCTGACTTTGGTGGACTTATACTACTTAAGGGACCGTATGCTACATGTATGAATGAATAACAGTACACGGTATCACACGTGACGATGATTTTGTGTTGGTGGACACAGCTGATAGCGAAATAGATTTGCGTCTGCGTAATATCGAGTGATACCAACGTTGCAAACCAGGAATACCCGGCTTCTGAGAAGCGGTTGATGATTTCGCGGCGATGAGCTACGGTACAAAGGTGAACTTTGGTACCGAACATTTCGGAAAAAGAGAAGGTCGTTTGGAGGGAAGCGTAAGTGCATTTGGAAATTAACGAAAAAATTCTATTTCGAATGCACATTTTTTTATCTCCAAAAATTTTTCAATTACATTACATTACATCGAACAATTAAATATAACATTTTGCAGAAGAAATGCAGATATGGATTTTTAATAATATGGGACAATTGGCAAAGTTTGTGATTGTATATTTATCATACAATATGTAATTTTATTTAAAATGTTTAATTTAAATTTAATTTTGTATTAGTCCAATCTAAAACTTTTTCTTGTATTCTGCAATGTTATTTTTGCGGTGAGAGCGTTGGGTACAAAGGTTGACTTTAGCAAATGAGCATAGCGGAGAAATAATTGAGGAGCAAGTGGGGATAAATAGAGAGATGCATTTTTAAAAAGATTATTCTTGTAAACTCCGGTAGAAGATTTTAAAACATATTTTATTTATGTTACTCGTTTTTTTTAATGTTTTTTTTTTTGTGTAATAATAAAATTTGCAATATATTTTAATGAAATATTTATAGAGTATAATTACAGGAATACTTAATCCTGGAAAACTGGATGAAGTTTCGAAGTGAGAGCAATGGGTACAAAGGTGAATGCGCAAGAAAAAGTTGCTCCCTACTAATAAATAAATCATACAATATATAGAGCAATAAATTATCAGTAAAGGTAACATACCTATTATTTGCAAATAATATTTAATTTTTGAAATATTTGTTTATTAATAAATTTGCTTTTATATTAATGAAATATTTATTAAGTGCATTATAACAGTTTTTTACAAACAATTTTTTCCAAAGATAAAATTCAAACAACTGTATACATTTTTTGAAACAGTTTCTATTTTTATTCTGAACACTAATACTGTACAGACAGCCGAGTAAATTTGCAGAAACAATGCATACGCTTGAGAAATGACTATACATATAACAATTTAATTTTCCAAAAATCGGAGAAACGCCATGATGAAATTTGATACAGGATGATGAAAGTCGTATATCATCACGAGATTTTCATAGCTTTAGAGCTCATCGTGACAATAAAACCTCGGGAGAACATACAATTAATTACTTTTAAGGTGATTTGTAGTTGAATGCCAAAACTCAAATTTTTAAATCACTGCTAAAATTACATTTCTCTGAAGATTAACAAAATGAATATTTATTAAGAAACAAATAACAATAGCAAATTCTTGAAGACAGTTAACAAATTATGTTTAATATATTAAGAATAAAAATTAAATATTTTTTAATATTCTGAACAATCCCAAGTTTTCACGTGTTTCAATTGTTAATAATTATTAGGCTTTTTTATGTTGATTCAATATTTTGTTTTAAAAGGCATTCAAATCTTTAAGCTTAAAGTTAGCAAACAAATTACCTTAAAACATTTTATAATTTGAATTCTCGATGTTACAGAAAACTGGAATGAACACCTATCCGTTAAACGTCCAGAAATATATAATAATTAATAACCACCACCATTAAACCATGTTGATATTGTAACTGACGAATATTCTCATAATATCTAGGCCTTGATATTACAAGAATACCGTTGAAACACATTAAGATATTATTTTACTATTATCATACAACTAGAACAATTCTCAAACTTCTCTTTTTATTCAAGTATTGTACATTTCTAATTTTTTTTTTCAATTCCCAATAAGAAGTAAACAAGAAATTTTATGAACAGAAATAATTATGATTTCATTTAGTAAGAGAACAAAAATTTTAATATTGTTTTCTTAAATTTGTTATACGCTTTCATAGGAAAATAAAATCGTGGTAAATTTTAAATTGATTTGAGTTTGAGGATTGTAATCTCAACTAAACAGTATACAGTTTCCCATCTGTGTGCATATTTATATCGCGATAACTATACTGTATATGTTTTATGTATAGCACAGCATTTAATGTACATGTATTATATTATATATATTTATAT
>JABFQA010001917.1:0-12381 GCA_022817065.1 Probaryconus sp. ZL-2020 | reverse complement strand
TAAAAAAAAAAAAAAAAAAAAAAAAAAAACACGCTTACAATAAATACTCTTTTGATTAAGTAATAAGAAAATAAGTTTATAATACGTGTGGAACGATAAATATTATGTTACAAATTCCAGTAAAATCTGATAAGCACCTCGCGCGGTGAAGATTAATTCTTTAATGACCATAACAGAAACATTTGAATGTCATTTTATAACAGCATTGTTAATATTCATTTATACGATATATATTTCTATTAAATATTTTTACGCTGACAGAAGAGAAAATTGTTAAATACGCCATTATCAGCCGTCAATTTTATCACCAAGAATAAATTGTCTCTTTCTCGTTTAATTTCTCGTTAAATTTCATGAAATCGCAGAATTTTCAAATCTGATATTTTAATTTCCAATATTACATTTGAATTCACAAATTAAAGTGCGTAGAACAAAAATTGAGCATTAGAAATAATATGCTTGTGAATGTATGACGAAATCTATATATGTTTAAGAAATTGTTTTTTTTTTTTTAATCGAAATTCAGTAACGTTCTTCAAAAGGTTCATATACGATCGTATACAATCACATGAAATATCTGTACGCAATCATAAGTGATAAGATATTCAGATATATGATTGTAGGTAGACAATAATTCATATCTGATCACATATTTTAGAGATGATTAATACTCAGCAACGAGCGAGGTATTTCGAAAGAGAGAAGGAGAGAGGAAGAGGTATAGGGCACATTTAAAGATGAAAGTTTCAGATTGTTTGAATAACTGTGATTTTCTAAATTATTAATAGCGAACGAACGTTTACGCCAGTTTATTTATTTTCTTATTGCATGTTACTTGAAAAATAGACTAACATTACACTGTGGTCAATTTGTAAATCATAAATTATTTTTATTTAATCTTTTTGAAAATCAATAACAAAATTTTCATCTTCAGTTGAAATAACGAATTGACAATTAACAATAAATTATATTTAATGTTTTTAATATAGTAAGTTCAAAAATTATTGTTTAGTTATAATTATTCTAAATTAAAATAAAATTTTTCTTATTTACAGCTGCAGGTGGTTGTCCGACGATTGTCACGATTGGCATTATTTTGCGACATGATTGCAAAATAGTAAAGTGGTCTTATTTTTTGCTCCATATCTGACACCAACTTTGCCATGCGCTTTAGGTAAATCTTTTGATCTCAATCTCAAATATTCTGATTATCTTCTTAATTATATCGATAATTAATCTTTACAGAAACAAAAAAAAAAAATGTTAAAAATGTTGTTAATATTATATCTATATAAACGATTTAATTTAATTGCTCACAAAAAGGTACTCAAAAGCAAACGCACAAGATCAATCGAGCGAACGAATGAAAAAGTTTATTTTTAAAAACATCTTGTTCGTTTTAAACGAAATCTCGAAAAAGCTTCAAAATATTATCGTTTCCTTATCATAATTTTGACAGCTGTGAACACACGAAGCGAGGGAGTAACATTTAATGCCGAAACTGGGTTAAGGTGCTCATAAAATTAATGTCGTCTTGATAAAGATAAGGTTTTCTCAATTAACAACATGTTCTAAACTATACAACGAAAGGTTGTTTACAATTAAACAACTTGATTCAATTTGTAATGAAATTTCAGACCAATTGTAAGAATTATTTTATCGTATCTTTTCGTACAATAATTATATACGGATTATAATTTTCTCTTTTTATTTTTCTTTTCAGAGTCATAATTTATAAAGCGATCTTCGTTACAAGCAAATTGCGAAGCATAATATCACGGTTGCTCTCTGAATCCCAATGAATTCTTTTTGATTCGTTTTTCATGAACTGGACAGTCTTCGGGGCCACGTCATAAAAAAAATGCCTTAAAACATCGAGCGTCCAACCGCCTGAAAAATTTCCTCGCAAGAGACTCACGAACATTCTCACAGTCAAAAGGTTTTCATTAAAGTCGTCGCATTGGCTTTATTTTCCAAACCTCCCCCCCCCCTCTCCACTGCCGCCTCTCTGGCAACGTCAAATGTCTAGCTGATGGAACGAGATTGGTCTCAACCTCTCCCGAAACGCGGACTGCCATTGACTATGCACTCGTGAATCACAACAGTCGAAAACCGTGAGAGACCTTGAAACCGTTATCGCTTCGTCTTTGGAGACGCGAGGAACGATATGAGTTTATAAATAGACGCGGCTAAAAATAGAAGTAACGAACCGTAGAATAACTGGTCTCTCTTAGGTGGCAGCGTGTTATTGCGTTAAGCAGATACTGGCCGCATATAATCATGCTTTCATTCCGGAACACAAGAGGCTTGTCTTTTTGTCTTCCTCGTTAATCGAACATACCCACGCGCCGTCACAAGTGGACGCAAATTTTCGCGCGACTGTTGAGTTGTTCGAAAGAGAAAAAATAAAGAAAAGAAAAGAAAGGAGAGAAAGAAAACCAATCACCGGGGAAAAAGAGAAGCCAAAGAACAATTGCACGTTTAAGACAAATAAAGCAACAAAAAAAAAAAAAAAAGAAAAAGAAAAAAGAAAAAGAGACAACAAGCGATTAACATTATGTCCAAAGACGTGTTTAAATATAGTGAGTATTAACGATCGCGCGCGCTCTCGAGTAAATAGAGGTACATAAATAAGCATTGAGTTATGCTAATGTTGCGCGATTTTGCATGCACGCCTAAAAATAAACGTCACGTGTTTTAAAAAGACGCGAAGTACGCAGACCGATACACGGAATTACTACACTAGTGCTATTCTTTAAAAGAAAAAAATAAGAGTTTTACTCTTTCTTTAGATTTTTTTTCATTTTCTTTTTCCACCATTGGTCCCTTTATCTTTTACTCGCTCTCCATTCATTGTAACTATTACTGTTAACATACGCATTAAATGTAATGTTATAAATCACGTTAAAGTTTCGTGAATGATATATTATATAATTATATAACTCTGTGCTTTTTTTTTTGTTATAATTTTTTTTTTTGATTTTTTGTTTGGGTTGCAACGGCGACTAAACCATGTCACCTTATGCCATTGCAGGCTATAACTGTGATTGTTAGAGACTCTTGTCAGCATTACTATTTTCGAATGTAAAGCATTTCCGTGTCAGAAGCTATGTTGTTACTTTTGAGTACCTTTATTATGGAGCACAGTTTAATGTGCATGTTAATTCGAGGGATTCTTAGACTCGTCAAGTGAGTTTTGTTAGTACGGGGATAGTTGACTTGTTTCATTTGTAATGACTTTAATCTGATTTCAATGGAAGAAGTAGTATGTTTGTTTGAAAAGAAATAGTGATTGAAGAGTGTTGTATTTTCTTAAATTGATTTTCGTACGATAATGTAATTCTTCTTTTTTTCTTTCTTTCTTTCAGGTGGGTGACAAACATTCAGATTCAAAGAACAGCAGAAAATCGTATCTGGTCACGACATGTTCGCAAAATAGCGACCGAATGTCGAGCATACTTTTGTCGAAAATACTTTGCTATGTTATTTAGGTAATTATATTCGGAAATATTTTTAATTATTGAAAAAATAAGATAAACACAAATTTTACCAGTAAAAAAAAAAAAAAAAATCTGTTTGTCTCGCTAAAGTATGTTACAAATTTTTTACAAAACGATTTTAGGAAATTTAAAACTAGAACAGGGCAAAATTAATATGATATTTATCTAAATGATTAGTTTCATTCCATCATCAAATAGCTATTTATGTCGTGAATTTATTTTTAAATTACAGTAAAAAAAAATGTAATTAAACAGATTATTTAATTTTGCAGTTATCAAAATTCAATATTTTTTACCTTGTGTTTAATAATGAAAAAGACTGTTAGTGTAAATTTAATCGCTTTTAATTATTAATACAGACTGATTATAATCAATGATTAAAAGAAAAGTCGTGACATGTGTCAGTAATAATCCATGTTCAATCAATCACTCGTTAATAATAAATCAGTGCCAAAATATTTGAATGGTAAATGTATTTTCAGAAAACCGACATACAATTTAATCATAACTGACGTTCCGTCCGATTTTCTAAAATTAGACACGCAAGAATTGTTTCTATTGCTTTTTATTATTCCAAGTAATTTGTATTCACGAGCGCGTAATTATATTCAGTTCAGAAAATTTAATTGATTGTTGTTAAAACTAATTTTAGTTCTGATATCTAATGACTACTTTTATAACGAAATGTTATGATATGTTATTTTATTCAATAGCTGATAATTTCGTTACTGCTGTTTATTATAATTGTTGAAGAAAAAAATTCATTTCATAAGGTCAAGTTTTTTTTTGCTTTTACTTTCAATGATCTGGTAAAACGTGTATTAGACTGAATTACAAGATCTTTTTAACTAATTTGAATCTGAAAGAATTAGAATCTCAAGTAAAAATTAAGGAGGTTGTTTAGTGCCTATACTATATTACATGGGAAAAATCTATAACAGTAAGAATCTTTTGAAAATTTGATATTTTGTAGTAAATACAGTTACGAACTTAATTTGGAAATTTGAAGAGCTTTAAAATTCAATGAAATTGCATTAGGTATATGGAAAAATGAAAATTTAAATTTTTAATTATTGAAAAGTTGTTCGGTGAAACTTTTTAAAATTTTAAAATTAAATTTATAACTGCATTTGCTACAAGATATCAAAATTTCAAAAGATTCTTATTTATTATAAATTTTGCCAAAAATTAGAATAATCCAATAAGTTATCGAATAGAAAAAAATTGAATAAAATGTTAATAATTTTTTCAGGTGAAAACGGGAGGGGAGCGCATTAAAAAGAGGTGGCGGCGACGGCCATGCGCACCGGTGCTTCTATAGAAAGCCATCGCGGGCGTTCCCATTTGATTAAAGAACAAGCGCTCCAGACATTGATCGCGCAAAAACCGCGACATTTAAGGAAGCAATCGACGAGCACGAAGAAATCGCTCGTGGTATCGTTGTTGCTGTTGCTCCTAGTGACAGAGCGTCCTGCGATAGCAGCGTCGCTTGTCGATCTGCCGTCATTGATCGTCGTTGCTGCCGCCGCCGCCACCAGCGCCACCTTCGCAACTGTCGCCACCGTCGCGCTACCAAACGATGTCGCAACGGACAATTCACACCAGCGGCCATCGGAACTCATCGCCGAAAACCAGTGCCGACAAAGCTTACAACATGCCGAAAAAGGAAAGCCGATTAACTTGACGGTCGGCTATTTGACCGCCATAAAAGGCGGTCTCAAAGACCGTCAAGGGCTTGCCATTTCGGGGGCTCTGACAATGGCTCTTGACGAAGTAATTATTCATCATTCTTTTTTTTAGACTACAAACGAAACACTGGAAAATATTTAAAAGTTGTCATAAAATTCTGAAGTCTTTCTTTTTTTAAGAATAAAGTCAATTCGCACGTTTACTAATGATATTTTCATTGTTACACAGATTAACAATGATCCTAATATTCTTCCGGGTATAAGACTGGTAATGCGATGGAGCGACACGCGAGGCGAAACTACAGAAGCAACTAAAGCAATGATTGATATGATTTGTGACGGAGTAGCTGTATTTTTTGGACCGGAAGGTTCCTGTTATGTTGAAGCCATTGTTTCTCAAGCGCGTAACATACCTATGATTAGCTATGTAAGTTTATAAATCGTTTTGTTAAATACGCTTTTCGTTCAATAACATTTTTATGTCGGTATAATAAGATTCCAACATTACAATTTTACGATACAAAATTCTTATCCCGTTTAATAAACAATATCGTATTAACGTTATTCTTTTATATTCCCTAAGCTGACAAATGAAAACAGCCGAGGTAAGATTTATGATAATCTTTAAAATGAATTTTCAGCTTACGTATTTGCATAGTGTATTATATTTATTCTTAAATGTAAAAGCCATTTGAATACATTTAAATTCTTCTTCCGCGCAACTTGAAATAACAAAAAAACTGTATAATGATATGTTACTTAATAATAATGAATGAAAATTTATAGAAATGTTCCGATTACAAGGCATCGAAAGTGATAACGTTTGCTCGCACCGAGCCCCCGGACACGCAAGTAACAAAATCCGTGATAGCATTATTACTTCATTACGGTTGGAACAAATTCACAATAATAACGGAAAGCGCTTGGAGAACTGTCGCTCGATCTTTGGAAGAGCAAGCGGCTGAACACAACCTCACGGTGAACCACTACAAGACTGTCGAGGATCGGCATACCTGCTGCGAGGAACGACTGCCTTGCTGCCAAGTGAGCGTCTGGTTTCAACTTATACAGGACACAAAAAACATGACTCGGAGTTAGTCCACATCTTTATAAATGTGAATGTGCGTGCTTGCGTGCTTGTTTGCTGCTTGCTTGCGTGCTTTTTTAGTTATAGCTCCATTTGCAATTTGTTTGTCGATATTGTTCCTATACTTTGTTCATATTGTTTTGGATCAAAAGAAAAAAAATTCAGAACAAAGTTTTAAAGAGGCTTGTTGTTACATTTAAAATTTCATTTTGTTCGTCCAGTTGTTTTTTGTTTTATTAAATTGAGCATGCCGCGGTTAATAACAATCTATGCAATTAATTAAAAGTAATTTAATTACTTTTAATCAATGAATTATTGATTGAAGACAAAAAAAAAAAAATTTTTTTTACAAACTTCCAGTCAAAAGTTTTTCACCACTTTAATGATGCTTTTGACTGGCAGTTGTATAGTACATTTGCTGAATTGCAAATTAAGAAAACATCATAACAATCGTCTAATATTTGTAGTCTACATATTTCTTGGAACTTCCATATCGCTAATTGACATGATGAACTCGATGCAAAATCAAAGGTTATTGGACAATGGAGAATATATGGTCATTCATGTGGATATGATGACGTATTCTCAAAAGGAAGCACAGAAGTACTTATGGAGTAAGTATTTTATTTTTAAAACCATAACTTTTTTGTTCTATGAATCGTCAATGTTTTGATCTGAATAATAATCTTTATTTATAACTTTAAATACGCGAAATAACAAACAATTGCACTTTGTAATAAGTACTACTCCGATAGATCGTTTTATAATTCGTAGAACCTGATCACTTCGAAAATCTGCAAAATTGTCTCGAACCGAAGGACTTCCTAAAAAGAGCGCGATCATTGATGGTGGTTGTGTCGACGCCACCGACACAGAATTATGAGGAATTTACGAAGAAAGTTAGCGAATATAGCAGTAAGGAGCCCTTTAATTTTCCAATACCTGATCTGTTGAAAAGATTTGAGAAGGTGATAAAATATAAACTCATTAAATGTATTCATTATTACGTGTATCTATTAGATTTAACGTGATATTGTTTTTTTTTTATTTTCATGTAGTATGTATCAATTCATGCTGCATATCTGTACGATTCTGTGAGGCTGTACGCAAGAGCTTTGGATCATCTCATTCGAGAACAACCGGATAATAATTTGCTAGACATTGTACGCAACGGAACGCAAATTGTGGAGACAATCATTAAAAAGCATACTTATCAAAGTAAGATTTCTGGTTTTTTGTGTTTCATAAAACAGAAAAAGTAATTTTCTTTGAATTATTAATGTATTGTTTGTAGGTGTGAGCGGAGCCACGATAAAATTGGATAAATATGGTGACTCGGAAGGTAACTTTTCGGTGCTCGCATTGAAAAAAGAACCCTTTCGCTTTGATAATTTTTCGTGCGACTATCAAATGAAACCTGTTGGTCAATTTCAGCAGGGCGATACGCTAGTGAGTGAGTTAATTATACAAATTTCGCGTTAAAGATTTTTTAATAATAAAAAAAAAAAAAAACATAAGGACACTCGTCATACAGATTTTTTGTTTAATATATTACGAATAGCACGTATGTGTTTATAGGTAAAAATAAAACAATAGTGAATGTTTGAAATTCCAGATGTTTTGTGACATTAATAAAAAAAGACAATTTTCTATTGTGCGTTTTAGGTTTATCGGCCATCCGAGTCCATGGACTGGCCAGGGAAGAACAAACCGGAAGCTGAACCAGGTTGTGGCTTTTTAAACGAACATTGTCCGAAAGATGAATCGCACACGCGAAGTATGGTGGCCGCGGCGGTATTGGCAATTGTGCTTTTTTGTGCGACCGTTATGACCATGAGCATTTATCGCAGATGGAAAATTGAACAAGAAATCGAGGGTCTGCTTTGGAAGATCGACCCCAATGAAATTCATGGCTATCCACATTTTGAAAACATGATGTCTTCTCCGAGCAAAGTATTTGTTTTATGCTTTCGTTTATTTTTCTCATTCGTAAAAATTTATAATAAACAAATGGTTTTTCAATGACAAACATTTTTCAGTTGAGTTTGGTGAGTGCAATATCTTACGAGTCACGTTGCGGTGGACAAGTGTTCGCTCAAACGGGTCACTATCATGGTTTGATGGTGCGCATCAAAGAGCTTAAGTTTTCAAAGAAAAAAGATATATCACGGGACATTATGAAGGAAATGAGATTGTTGCGTGATTTGCGACACGGCAATTTAAATTCTTTCATTGGAGCATGCGTCGAACCAATGAGGATCCTACTGATAACAGACTATTGTGCCAAAGGAAGTCTTTATGTGTGTATTCATTCGAATTATAAATTTTTTTTTCTTGTTCTTTATTAACTGGAATGTTACGTTTACGATTCATCTAATTCATTTTTTTAGGATATCATTGAAAATGAAGATATCAAGTTAGATGATATGTTCATCGCGTCGTTAGTTTATGATCTCATTAAGGTAAAATATCAAAAGTTATGGAATATCGTGTATTGAAACGTTTTGAATAAAGAAATGCATGTTTCAATGATATTTAGGGTATGATGTATATTCACGAGTCGTCTGCGCTAGTCTGCCATGGTAATCTTAAGTCTTCGAATTGTGTTGTGACTTCACGATGGGTACTTCAAGTGTCTGACTTTGGCCTGCATGAATTACGATACTGCGCGGAATATGATAGCATTGGTGAACATCAGTATTATCGAAGTGAGCAAAGAAAATTATAATACTTTTTAATGATGATATAAAGAAATGAATTCGCACGAAAAATTTGTTTCTAGATTTATTCTGGAAAGCGCCGGAATTACTTAGGGATCCCGATTCACCGATTAAAGGCACCAAAGAAGGTGACATTTATGCCTTTGCCATTATTCTATATGAAATAATCGGAAGAAAAGGTCCTTATGGCGGCGTAAATTTGGAACCAAAAGGTAGAAAGATTATTTTGATATGAAATAATGCCTTCGACATTTATAGATAAGACTTACGGTGTTTTAACCAATTAACAGAAATCATTGACCGTGTAAAGAAATTTCCGGATGACGATGATGAACCATTCAGGCCAAACATCGATGTGCTCAATGAATCAGATGCGGATTGTGCAGATTACGTCGTCAGCACGATAACCGAATGTTGGTCGGAAAATCCAAGCCAACGTCCAGAATTCAAAACTGTCCGCAGCCGTCTTAAGAAGATGAAAGCGGGCAGGCACCGTAACATTATGGATCAAATGATGGACATGATGGAGAAGTACGCTAACAATCTCGAGGATCTAGTCAATGAACGCACCCGTTTGCTTAACGAAGAGAAGCAAAAGACAGAAGACCTACTTCACCGAATGCTACCCGAGTATGATCATTTTTATAATCATTGTTAATAAATATAATCATAACACAATTATCCTTTTTTATTAATTAAATCTTAACTTATAGACCAGTGGCAAATTGTCTAACAAATGGTATAGGCGTCGAGCCCGAAGCTTTTGATTTGGTCACTATCTATTTTAGTGATATAGTTGGATTTACTGCCATGTCCGCCGAAAGCACACCTTTCCAAGTAAGTTTCATCTAAGAATATTATTCTTATTTACGCAATGTTATTACTTAATTATTTATTATTTTTATATTATGATTAATAGGTTGTTAACTTTTTAAATGATCTTTATACATTGTTTGACCGTATTATCAAAGGATATGACGTATATAAAGTAGAGACCATCGGTGACGCTTACATGGTGGTGCGTACATTTCTTTTACATAACTCAATTACAATTAATCGAAAGTTTTTGTAAGTTTTTGTGAGATATGAATATTTGGAAACTTATATCTGAAACTAGGTTTGTTAGCTCGTCTTTCTTTTTGTTATTTTGTATTTTTTTTGGGGGCTTAAGCCTGTTGTATTTCTCTTTAAAATAAAATAAAAATAAATAAAATAAAGATAACTTACAAGAAAAAAAAAAATGATTAGAAATCAAGATGAAAATGGTAAATGATTTTCTATCTTAAATTAGGTTTCTGGATTGCCTATTAAAAATGGTAACAGACATGCTGGAGAAGTAGCTTCAATGTCCTTAGAATTATTAAATGCAGTTAAACACCACACCATTGCACATAGACCAAACGACACACTGAAATTGAGAATAGGGATTCACACAGGTAACATAACAATAATTCAAATGTTTCTCGATGTTCAAGTTTCTCATTAAATAATATAACGATGAAATATTATTTCAGGTCCAGTTGTGGCAGGTGTTGTAGGCCTTACTATGCCAAGATACTGTCTCTTTGGCGATACAGTCAACACAGCTTCGCGCATGGAATCGAGCGGAGAGCCGTTAAGAATTCATATAAGCGGTCAGTGTAAAGACGCGTTAGATAAAATTGGCGGATACATTATAGAAGAAAGGGGAATCGTTTACATGAAAGGCAAAGGCGACGTTAAAACCTATTGGTTAATAGGAGCGACAGAAAAAGCCATACAGAAAAGAGAAGTAAGCTCCATAAAATAAAAAGAGTTCACATTTCAACTAGATATTTTAATCGGTAATTATTCCAGGTCGACGTAAACGATCTTCCGCCGCTGTTCTGTAGACCTCGTCGCAGTCCAAAACTTAATTCAGACTCGAGACAAGCATCTTCGCTTGGTGGTTTTGGAGCAGGAAGTCGACGGCAGTCAAACGTAGCTCGCATGGTCCAACAGGACGATTGGTCGATGTCGCAATACGGCGCAGGAGGCGATAGCTTGCGACCATTGTCGCGGACCGTTCACGGCGCCAACAAAGCAGCGGCGCAACTTTCCCGTAGCGAGAGCGTCTCGAAGGTCACGTTAAACAACATCAGGGAAAAAACCGAAAGCCGAGCTGCGAACATCAAACGGGCTCTGGACGACCTATTCGTCGAAAATGGCACGAAATTGAAAAAGAACAACACCGGTCGCGTTCTCTCGACGATCGCCAGTTCTTCCTCGACCAGCGATTATCCTTTTCAGACGTCAATTCGCGAGTCACGCTCGTTGGATCATCTGCCATTTTTGGAGCACATTCTTGGTTCTAAAAAATCAGATTTACAGTCAACCAGACACGGTTTAAAGGCCGCCAGAAAAAGTTTCCGCTCGTTGGAGGATTGTGACAAATGCTCGAAGCGCGCTTTAGTGGATAAAATGCTCAATAACAACTATCCGAATGGAAACGTGATATTAACGCCGCGCGCGCGCAACGACGACGACGACGACGACGACGACGAAGAAATCGGCGACACGACTTTGCTGCTGGACGACAATCATTACGATTGTTACGCCGCCGGAATGGAAAGCACGTCGACAAAACGATGGCGCTCGCTGGACGAGGCGCTGCCGTCGCCGAACGTGACGCAGGACACTCTCCCGGAGAAAAAATCCTCGGCTCGTAACTCGATTCGCAGTTGGCTGATAAACCTTTTCAATGGGAACGGTTTGCGCAGTAGTGACATCTCGTTGAAACCTGGTGTCACAACCACCTACGCCATGCAACCTGAGAGGGAGAGTATTGTATGAACGAGCTTCGTTGTTTTTAGTAAGGAACACTTTTATTTTTAAACACACCGACGGAAATGTACCAAAATTCCAGATTAAGCAGTTTTTATGTTACTAAAGCGATATTATATTTCATTTTGAACGAGCTTAAGTATTTTTAGTTTAATATATATGTATGCAAAATGAAAATGGCATTGGTAACGTTTTTATGTTTCTAATTTCAAATTACTTGTAATTTGTAATGTTGGGAAACGTTTATGATAATGGGGTTTTTATTTTGCGCGGTATATAATTTTCTTAAATTTTGCTACGGTTTTCTCTTCGTTTATTTTTGTTATTAAAAGAAATTTTGTTCTGTTAAAAGAAAAAAAAAAAATTTAATTCTTGAAATATAAAAAAAAAAATAATAAAAAACAATTTTTTATTGTTATATCTAAATAAAGCAATTGTTTAATGTTTTTAATTAAAGTAGAGTGGTGAATAGCAATAAAGGTTTATTTAAGAAATGAAGAAAGAAAAAGAAAAAAAAATTATTCGCCACAATGAGATATACATGTATATTTTTTAATATCGTATCATCTCGCTGAGAAAGAAGA
>JABFQA010001916.1:0-12382 GCA_022817065.1 Probaryconus sp. ZL-2020 | reverse complement strand
ATAACTTTTAATTTATCTTTTGGAATATTTCATTCTGTAATTATTTCCGATACTTATAAATGTAATTTTGTTAATGTTTTGCAATGAATGTGATTGTTTATGATGCACGAGATTGTGTTATTGACAATTGTGTCTTTATTTCTTCAATTCATTCAGATGGCAATTTTGTGTAGTATTCGAATTAGCCATTGATTGTATAAACGTGTTATTTTAGCGTTTTTCATGAACGATTAAACAAAACCAAAGTTTTTCGTTTTGATAGCAATTAGGAGTTTGTGACGCAATACGTGTCGTGAACTGTACAATGGAACATAAAGCCGAGAAATGCAAGTGTTTGCTGTTGGCAGGTGTACGTCATCAGCCGGTCTGATGGTAACGCTTGGCATAGGTTGGAAACCCTCTTCACTTGCTGGCAGTGCTGGAGATCCTGTCCAGAAGTATACCTAAAACATAATCATTATCATTAAGTATGGATATTTTTCTTTTAATAGAGAGAAAATAATTCAGTGTTTATAATATCGAACTTGTAATCTTACCAAATCTTGCCGCTCAATGTGAGACATTTTTTCAACAATTGACCATAACCATCGTTTGAACTTAACAAGCCGTTCGGCCGGTTCATTGGATTCATCATTAAAAGCAGTGTAAGATATCAGTACTGAGACATTGATGTCGCCAACTCCATTCAAAAGCAAACGCAAATCTTCCGATGTCAAACCATCGAGTGCACCTTCTGGCAAGACATCAAAAACACCCTCGCGCATTATCTCAAGTGCTTTTAATTGCACCTTAATCATGCGAACTTCTGCGTATTTACGAACATAATCGTATACATTGGTCGCTGTAACTTCAATATCACGACCATTTGGGATCAATTCTACAGAGCCGCCACCTTCTTCGGGACACAAGTCAATACTAAAAAATAATTGAACATGAATTAATGTTGTTTAACTGTTAGAAGCGGAAAGGATACGAGGGAGCAAAGAATTGAAAGACTTACCTGAATGTAAGATCTAATGCAGAAAATAGGCTGTTACTGTCCTTTGTTTCTGCATCTACAACCAGTTGTCGCAAGCTCTCATAAATGACCGAGTCGAAAAATGCTAAGTCGTGGAATCTAATTGGCCTTCCCAAAATATATTTTATGACGTGTCGGTTTAAGAATATTGGACATAGCTCGTTTTGTAAAAGACACAATCCAATGAGTCTGTAAAAGATATATTTTTTTTGTATAAAAACAGAAAGTAAGAAAAAAAAATGGAATTTGATATTGAAAACCAAAAGGGAGTAATAAAACCAACCTGCCAACATTTCTAAATGCATTAAGACGTTCGGAGCTTGCTCTTCCTTGCCTTGGAGTGTAAAATCCCCTTTTACCTGGGCTGTAAAACAGCGGTGCATTATCTTCGCCGTCATCCAAAATGCTGTTCTCATTTTTCTTCTTATTTACGCCGCAACGCTCTGTCAAACTAAAAACATCGAGGTCAAGCAGCGCTTCGCTGGCCAAGTCTTGATTGTGACCTTGTATGAGTTCAAAAGCTTCGTCCACTTTTCGTTTCAATCCATCGTCCGAGGCCATGAGTATTAACAACTGAGCTGGGGATAATTCCAATAACATTCCAGTTATTTTTTCAGCCAAAGTAGGACGTAATGCATGTACTTTTGGATATAATCTGTCACCGAGTTGTTGTTGGTGCATCGTTAAATGATCATTATTTTGGTGTGAGTTTGACGATCCTGAACCTGATCCACTAGCCCCTTCCACGGAATTCGATGGATGGAATGAACGAGCTTCAAATGATAAAGGTTTTCGTGCCTTTCCAGACATTCTTGTATTATTCTAATGTGTCAATGTTAATAAATTAATTTTTTAATATTACAGTACATTGCTTAACGAGTGGCCAAGCTCTAGCCACGAGTCGAGCACGGTACTTTTCATGCCGAGTGACATTATGTAATATGCTCTTGTTCGTCCAAGCGAGAACACGAGAGTACATTGCACACGGACACCAGGCATGAAAAATATATTAAATGTGAAATACGTTTGAATAAATTGAAAAAAAAATATTTACCTGTCTTCTTATATCACGATCGCGATCCCTTTTTTGCAGTTTTTGCAACACTGTGTAATTCGCATATTTAGAGCTTCCTAGCGTTGATTCAAGATTTGGAAGTTTTTCATTCTCCAAAAGTGCCTATAACAACAAACAATTTATTATAATGAATTGTTCGTTTTATTTAATTATATATATATATTGATTAAAAAAATTAATTATTATAAAATTACCTCTGCAATAGCAGTGTAAAAACTGCGAGTTACACCAGAACCTTCGCCAGGTTCGTCCTTGAACATTACTTTAACTCTGTTCACAGCTAAAGGTGGTGTATTTGATGCTCTTCTGTTGTGCATATTGTATTGTGAATTAAGTTCTTTCATGGTTTGTATCAACAACTGCGTCCTGTCTCTTTCAACCTACAAAATACATTTGTGTTTTGTTATATTTACACATCAATAAATTAAAAATAAATTTAGATCTACAATATTGTTTCAAAAAAAATCAGTTATTACTTTTAAAGTGATATCTTTTGTTTGAGAACTTCTTAGCTTTTCCATATCGCGGCGGAACTTTGCTTCTTTGACAGGAAATCCACCCAATTCAGAAACAATTGATCCAGCTTCCAAACCAACGTCCTCCATAAAAACACGACCAAACAAATCAAGTGACAACCTCCAGCGACCCAATAAAATATTATGAGAAATATTGGTTCCAATGGTTGAGACAAGTTTTCCTTGTTCCAGAGAGCTGGTTTCCACAGTTTCATGCAGTGAAATTTCATTTGTGTCCATATCTTCAGTTTGTGATGACATTGATGGAATAACCAGGATTTCTTGACTATTGGATTTACTGCAATTTGCCTCCTGAAGAAAAATTATTTTATTAAGACAATTATCATATGATCCTCTGAAGATTAAAAACTTCAATTAAAACTTTATTAAGACTTACATTCACAGTCCCTGCTCTTACAATAACACTCCGACCCATCTTACAGGTTTCTTTAGATTTTTGATTAGGAGACTCGGCTTGACTGCTATTGGGGGATACAATAATAGGTGCTCTATCAATTTGTTCCGATACTACTGATTGTTGATTTTCCAAAGACTTTGATTTATCCTGAAAAAAAAAAAAAAAATGTTTAATATCAATTAAAGTTTTAATTAACATAAAATATAAGATTATAACTACTTCATTTATTCATTTCTTACCACTCCTTTGCTCCCTTCAAATCCTCCGGACATCCTCCTTCCATCACTAGACGTATTAGGACCTTGAACAACTTGACTGAAAGTCGGCATCGAAGGCGTGTTCTGATTATCTGCGCTTCTCGCGGATAAGCTAAGTCTTGTTGGTAATCCTTCTAATACACTGGCTCCGCTCGAATTAGAATTGTTTGCGATTCTTGGGACACCGAATAGATCCTCACGTCTGGAGTGTGGTTGTAACAGGTGCGGCTGATCGGCCAATGGCAAAGCCTCACTCAATGGCGTGTCAAAGGGATCGACTGGCGGACATCCCAAACATAATGTGGAATCAGACCTTTGTAAAAATGGATGTTTTCGGCCCTTAGCCGAAGAACTCGGACTGTTGCCCATTCCACATATGGGGACTTGTAGTAAATCCGGATAATCCAAGGAATCGGTTTCCATCGAGTTTGACGAAGCCAAATTGTCATCTTCTCCTTCTTCGTTATCATTTTCGTCCTAATAAATTATAGTAATATTAATAAATTTATTATTATTACATAAATATTTTATGTTTCATTAAATATATAAATACTGAATTCTAATGAATAAAATAATGTCAGAAACAGATGAAATATGTCTTACTTGATCGTTCCAGGTTGAAAATGATTGAGGTTCTTTCTGTCCTTCACCCTTAGTGTTCACAGGTTCCGAAAGAGATCTCATGTAATAAACCAGAGCGTCAAAGACGTAAGCAACGTGTCTGAGTGCAGATACATCCAAAACAGGTAGACTGTCTCTGTGCTCTCCATTATGGGCCCTCATCAAAGACAAGCAGTAAGACAAAAATTCTCGTCTGGCAGCATGAGCGTCACCTCCACCTTAAAAAATCAAAATCATTTTTTTTTTTTTTTATTTCGAATGTAATTTATTTTAAATAGTTGGTTTAAATAACACTAAAATGGATTCATCTATAAAATTACCTTCTCGATCCCTGTTGTTGCGAGGTGGTTCGCCAACTCCTGTAAAGGCAACGGCAAGGCGCGTTGAACCTTGAGTGGTGGCGATATTGGATGCCGTAGTGATATTACCGCGTTGATTTCGACTTGTAAGTGAAAGTGCCGAGGAATTTAGCATTCCCGGATGGTAACCAACTCCAGACATAGCTGCAGGAGCATTGTTCAAAGGATATTCAGGGTGCGTTGGATCAGCACTTCTGGTCAGAGATACACCAAATCGCAGTTGGGCCTCAGTTGCATCCATCACCGTCAACAACCAATCCCAAGTTGGTTTCAAACGATTTTCCAAATATCCCTGAATCATAAAGTGAAAGAAAAAATATTTTGTAAAAAAATACTGTTAGCAGTACATTTTGTGTATATGAATAAATAATTGTGTTATAGTTTTTACCTGTAAATGAACGATGTCTTGATAACTGACGTCAAGTAATCTTGGCAAAGCTGGTGCAAGCATTTTGTATTTTTGCATCATCCTCAGGAGATCAGCAATCATGCGAATAACTATTCCAAAAGCGCGACCCAAGCTGCTGGCTGTGGTGCCCATGGTAATCGGTTCCTGAGCTGCTGCTACGGCTGAGGTTGTCGTCGATCGCCTTAACGCTGTCGGATCTATAAACACCAGGCTTTGACCGCCATTAACACGCACCCCTGGTGTACGTGTATTGGTTTCGCGGTTTCTGATTGCCCATTGCATAGAGATTGGAGCAAGATTATTACGGTGCATGTGACCTGATGTACCGCTATAACATTAAAAAAAAACACGCCTTTGCTTTTTCTTTTCTCAAAATTCAAATCTACGTTACAAATAAAAAACCTCTATCTACTTTTATGTCAAATAATAATAATAATAATAATAATAATAATAAAGAAAGAATAAATAAAAACTATATTTCTTTTCTCTAACGTCACGAACACGCAAGTATTGTTCAAGATTCTAATAACTTTTGAGAGTGTAAGAAAATGCGAATTCATGTGAAAAAAAAAAAAATTTACCTTCTTCTCTCAAGTTGTTCGTCGCCAATAAGTTCTTCCGTGTCCTGTTCGTCGGTTTCTCCAGCTTCACTTTCGTCGTCTTCTTGCTGGCTAGATTCTCCAGACTCGTCCTCGGGATACAACAAAATCGAACCCATACCGCCATCAGAACCAGTATTCGCGCCAGTCTGTACATTTCTTTGCGAAGTTCCAGCGTCCTGATTACTGTGATTATCATCCGAATCGGATTCCGTTTCCGCTTCCGCCAAAAGGTCTAACTCTGCGTCAGATTCTCCATCGCCAGCGTGTTCTTCTACAACGCTGCCCACTACATTATTGTCAATAGCATTTATGGGTTGTGCCACTGTACCAGAGACTACAGATTCCTCGTGTTCACTTATATCGCCATCCATGTCCATTGGTACTTCTGAATAAAGAAATTTTACGATGTAATAAGTTAAAAACATTAAATAATAATTCCTTTTCAAAATAAAAATAACTACGTAAGAAACACCCAAAAGCAGGAAGGATAAAATTCATTGATTTTTACCTTCGCCTCCTTCTGTTTCGTCCATCGCAGACACATCTCTAGCAATGGTAATGTTGTTGTTACCTTGTTGCGTTTGCAAGGCAGCATCTAGTGTTTGAGCACTGATTCCACTATGAGGAATAAGGGGCTCGATAGAGAAAAGTTCTTCAGAGCCGTTGATGACCTCAAGGGTTGAGCTTGTTAATGTAAAGGGCGCGGTTGGTCGCGCAACACCTAATCTAACTGGTGTGATTAATGAATCAGCAGTTTCACATAATTCCTCTACAGACAATTTAATAAGTGCTTGGAATATGCGTCGACATTTCAGTAAAGGAAGATCTCCCTGAGTTGTGCTGTAATTTGAAAAAGAAAAACACAAAAAAATGATTCATTACAATTCATTTGTATAAAATTTTTAGATTAATTAATTTAATTCAACACTACAAACCTTCGTTTTTTAGTTGTGTTTGGCAATAACTCAATAGTGAAAATAACATAAATCCTGGCGACGGATCTCACAAATCTACGAGCAACGTTGACTGCTTCTTCTTGTCGGCCAGGAATTGATTCATTTTGCATTTCACGAATAAGAGTTGTCAATAAAGTGTCCAGCATCACTTCAGCGCTGCATTTTGTAAGTAACAAATGAGTGAATTTGTCAAGCAATGCCGTTCCACTTTGACGACAAGATTGTTCTTGGTCACCAAATAATTGGTCATTAGATTCTTGATGAACTCCAGACATGATCATACATTGAACAGCTGGCCAATCATTAAGTAATCTTTCGAGAGCACGACGACTAAATCTTGGTGGTTCCAAGTCATGATCAGGCATGTCTACTTCTGCTGATAATCCTGTAAAAAAAAAAAACCCAAGTTCATGAAAATCAATCAATGTGGATGATAAAAATCTTGTGCGAATAAACATTAGAGTGAATTTAAAATCACGTCAGACAATAAGATATTGAACGTACCATCGGATGACTGTGGTTTCCTGCTTGCTGAAGTCGAACGAGGTTTAGGGACGGCGCGGAACTGACGCTGTTCCACGGATTGTCTACCGACAGTTTGCACAAGGAACAGCAAAATGCTTTCTCCTCGCGAATTGATTCTTGTCGCCAGGTCAGTATTAGTGACCAAACGGCAAAGAAGATCGTATCGCGCGTTCTGGTGACCAGCGATCAAAGCACGGCACTTACACCTCTCCCAACAATCGCAATAAGCGGTCGGAGATGTCTTTTTCAATTTGCAATCGTGTCCCCTGTGACAAACGCGGGCGCACTCCGTGCAACAGCATAATGATCCTGTGAGACCACACGTGCGACACTCAAAAATATCCTGAAAAAAAAAATTACATTTTATTTAATAAATCACATTGTATGTTGTCATACAAATAAAGATCAGAAAGAATATTGGCTGTTAAAACATACTTGATTGATGTGCTCTGTTCCAGTCCACGTGAAGCTGCAGGTATCGTTGCAGCAAGTGACGAACAGCGGAGACAGATCTCGATTTGCATCGTGTGGAAGAATCATGGATGAGCAATCTTTGCTATCTTTCCCTACTCTTTGAATGGTATCTAAAATAATAAGTGCTGCGTGATAAGCTCGTACAGATACAGCCAACATCAATGGGGTTTGACCTTGAGCATCCCTATTGAAAGTAAAAAATTTGTAAAATTTAATAGTTAAAAAAAATGTGTTGTTAATTTTATTTTTTTCTTATAATATAAACGAAGGTTACTAACCTGGCGGATAATAATTCTTTTAAATGTGGAGCGAGAACTGGACTTTCACACATGTACTTCAGAATCAAGAGAGCATTGTTTCTTCTCATTACAGAGTCTACGATATATGTGTTATTTGTAGTCGAACCGGATTTATTCAACATTGAAATACTAGCAGCACCAATACTGAGTAAACTGTCTTCTTCTCCGGAGGTGTTGTCGAAAGTGTTATCTGGAGGCCAACTCAAAGTAGAAATTGGTTCTTCGATTGGCGCTGAATTACCATCAACGGTATTAGATACCAATTCATGTTCAATTCCTTGTTCGGTTTCTTTGTTAGATGTTGGAGAACACATATTAATGCACACATGAAGAATATTTCTGTTTCCATCGCACCTTTCCATCAGGATCGCTTGCATCTGAGCAGCATTAGCTTTTACATCAACACGAAGTAAAAAAAAAAAAAAAAAGAAATTGTTAATAGAATTGACTGTATTAAATGTATAGTTAAACTTATTTGAAAAAATATTTGTTGTAAAAACTTACTAGGTTCTTGTTCAATGTTTGTAAAAACTTGTTTCACCCACTCATAATCACATCGAAGTATACGCGGCATGAGTAATAAATTATCAAAAGCAAGAGCTATAACTGCTACTTGATTCTTCAAATGGATAGATGGTAAGTTGGGTATTGGGATGGTTGAAGCACCAATGCATAGCAAAGGCATCAAATCTAACCAATATGGATCTCTAATCACATCAGCACAGTACTTCGCAATAGGATAGATTGTGTTGTTGCCATCTCGTAAAATCATTGAACTTTCAGTATTCTATAAAAATTAAATGTAACATTAGAAGAAGATTGGCAAATATTATTACGCTTAACTTTTTTCTAATCATTTTAGGTCATACCTCTCCAGCGCTAGTTAAACTAATGTTTTGTGGTTGAAGGCCCAAAAACGATGAGATATCTGAAGGAATGTAACAATCTTGTACATAACGTCCAGTGCTTAAGTTGTAAATGACGTAACTCAGTTTGTTTCCTGATTTAACAATTGCGTGAATTCCTTGTCCATCTGTAGCGATAGTAAGAAGATTCTCATTTGAACTTTCAGGAATGTTGACTCTTCGCGGTGTTCGTTGAAAGCAATCAGGAGCACGAGAGTTCATAGATGATTTGATTACCTTAATCATGACATAAATTTTATTAATATAAAAAAAAAATATTTATTTCATTTATTATTAATCAACATTAATTGTTATAAATAACTTACCTGTAATTCATCTTTCCTTAGTAATCTACAATCAGCCAAAAGCTTGATCATTTCTTCAGCAGTCATGTCTTTGAAATCAGATGTACTAAAATCTTTCTCTTTTGATTCTTTCTCCTTCTCCTTAGAATCTTTGGAGAAAAATTTCACTGCAACATAGCAACCGTCAACTTTGATGACTTTACCGATTGGTACAGTTTTAACATCTTCCACAAAAACGACATCCTTCAAATGCCAATCCTCTTCGTCCTTTTTCTCAGATTCTCCATCATTTTTTGGTGCACTTCGTTTTTGACGTTCTACGACAACAAATGAATAACAATAAAATTAGAATATATAAAACCATGTTTTATATATATATATATATATAATAATTTCAACAAAAGTTTAATATCTAATTATACTTACTGTGACTGGTGGTAATGCTGCCAGTGTCACTGCACGTGCTAGAAGCTGGAGATGGTGGCGGAGGCATATCAGTCCTGTCTGCTGTTTCCTTTTGATTTGATTTATTCGAGCTTGTAGCGTTATTTCCATTGGATTCCCGTTTTTCTGGGATATTGTTGGATGGTACCATTCCTGCTGGTAGTATTTTAAACCTACAAACAGCATCCAGATTCCAAACAGCCGATAACAACTGTCCAACTTTTGGTATACCGTTTGCTATTGTGAATGCTGAAATTTATAAATTATAATAATACAATAATAAATACTTTTTCAAATTATTATTATTATTAACGACATTAAAACTGATAAGTCTTATGAATTCTTACCAATTGCACCTGGTTGATAAATAGGACTGTTCTTCATACAAACATGAGTTCCATAACTAATTTCTGTAGACACAGCAGTTGATGGTCTATGTTTCCTTGACTTGGCCTTGTACTTCTCCCACAATTTCATTCTTTGAGCAAAAGGTAATACTCCCCTAAACAATACAATGTGCAACAATTAGTAATTATTATTCATCAGTATCTTAAGTTATCTATCAAATCTCATATGTGGTTTGAAATAAAATTAATCACTTGAAGTAACTTACCACCAATAGAGGGCACCACTTTCCAATCTGGCAACTGTATACAATGAGCACGTGTGAAGAGATACTATTTTATCCAAAGTGAATTCAGTGAATGATTGGGCAGGATGTTCAAGTCTCGATGCAACATGGCCCAACAATTCATCAAGCCATGTGGCCACTTTTCCACTTTCAGTGCTTACAGAACAACGGATGGACGTTGCTGAGATGTTCATTATTTTTTCCCCTTGTAGCGCCAGTGCAATGGTTTTTGGATGATGGACATTTGCATTCTAAAAAAAAAAATTATATTAAACATTTCTTAAATTCTGTTACAAATATTCAACGAGGAAATGAGGAAATTAATAATGCATACCTCTGGATGTTTATAAGGTTCAGCATCAGCCCACCGCCATTGATACAATTGTCCAGTTGTTGAAACAGCAATAAGTTCGCTGTAAAGCGCTGCGATGTGTAGAAATTTTGGAGCTGATTCTCCGCATTTCTCGTTCCACCATTCCAATTCTTCTGATATCCACAATGGACTCTGACATGGCAACTCTTTCTTTTTGTTATCTAAATAAATAAATGAATGACAATAATAAATTAGATTTTGGTCATCGATAAAAATTATTTGTATGTAAATTGTTTATACAAACCTGGATCTTTTTCCCATGAATCCTTCAAAGCAGTTTCGAGCCAACGCTTTGGTCCATAATATTGACGATCACGCCATCTGCTAAAACTATCACGATCCCTATCACGATCTCGTTCTCTTTCAGTTGGTCGTTCATTATCTCTATCATTGCCAAGCCTACGAGATGAACTGCCTCGGCTGAAGGCATAAGAGAGTAAACTTTTACATAATTAGAATTAATTAATCAAAACTTAGAAAACCACTTAAATAATAAAATAAAATGTAAATGCATAAAATAAGTGTAAAAAAAAAAGTATAAATTCAATAAATTCATAAATTAAATAGACTGAAAAAATTCAACTAACCTTCTCATTCCAGCATATCCAAACATATCTTCTGAAAACATTGAGTCTGCATCGATAATAACAGAGTGCTCGTTACTGAATCCACCGTCAAGAAGAGATATCAAATCTTCTGGAACATAATTATCTGCAGTGTCATCCGCGTCATCTCCTTCTTCGTCGTCTCGTGACAGCAAATTGTTGACTGCCAAGTTTACGTCTAAGTTTGTACGCTGTAAAATATTGTATTTATCAGTAATATATATATATTTTTTTTTTTAACATACTGTTTCTAAAGTTTAAAAAGAACGAGCTAACTAAAAAAGATCTCTCGACAAAAATGTGGACATTTAAATTAAAAAAAAAATCTAAATCGAGCAAAAAGTTTTGTTTATGGTACCTGTAATTCTCTGGCAATGAGATTACGACTTTTGCCTTGCAAAACAACTTGAGCTTGGGATATGAGATCTTCCGGCACATACGGCGCTGGAACGGAAACGATTGGCCTTGAACTGTTGCCTCCGCTGCTGCCCATGATAACTCCCGGAGGTCCTATTCTACCAGTGGTTCCACTGCCAGTTCCACTTCCCCCTCCACGAATTGCTGAGTTACTTCGCATGATTCTGGCTCGCGAACGAGATGTTGCCACGGTCCTAACGCTGCCACTGGTTCCATTGTTGCTATTTGGAGTGGAGCTCGAATTTCCAGAGTGACTTTTATTAGTGCTAAAAAAAAAAAATGTATCATTTATTAACGCATCCTTAATTTTGCATAAAATATTTACAATACAAATTGAAAGGATACTTATGGAATTTTATTTCTTTTGTAAAACGTACGATTACAATTGTGAAAGGTAAATTTCTTTCCATTTTGATAATTTTACTTACTTTCTACTTGGCTCATTCTTCCTCAGATCTAATCGATCATACAAGACTGTAAATGCAACTCGGCAAATTTTATTATCCTCCGTTAGAAGAGCAATATGAGTTGGTCCAACAACGATTCTCTTTACTGCTGTCTTTAAGCCTTTGAATGCAGGTGGAGTAGCAAATCCATATCTGTTTATCTTCTCAGAAACTTCCTTCAATCTGTAAAGAAATTTATATAACATTTTATTTATGAACGTCAAGTTAGCGGACTGAGGTTCAGCAAACCAAATTAAAAATGGCATTTGTAACAAATTTAAATGGTAAGCAAACGAACAAATTTATAAGCAAATAACTCTTTTATCTAATCATCGTTCGCTTATTGTTTAAATCAATTTTATAACTATTTTTTTTTTTTGCTACAGTCTGACGTTCGTATTTTATTTTAATTAAAATATTCAAAAATCTCCAAATGTAATTCTTATAATTTAACGTTGTAAATAGAATTTAAATAATCAATTAAGTTGTATAAATAATAAAGTAAACATTTTTTAATGTATACATTATCAACTTTTCAAAACGTTTTTGAAACATCTAGAAGCTTCGTTAACATTCTGTATTATTATATACACATTATTAAATTGTAATTGTAAATCATGGAAATGTTATAATCACGAATTTCAAAGTACAGTAACAGCACATGCATTTTCCAATCTTTTCTGATTAAGGTTCAATTAACCAAAAAAAAAAAAAAAAAACCACTTTTC
>JABFQA010001915.1:0-12383 GCA_022817065.1 Probaryconus sp. ZL-2020 | reverse complement strand
GCTCTGTTTTGATAGTTTCTATTCTCATCACTTAGTGTACTCTATATATTACTCATTCTTAGTAAATACTTTTTACATGTATTATTCAATAATTATTGCATTCTTATATTTTGGAGCGGAATGTGGGTTCTAATATAGGCTCAACAAAAATTTACACAATCATTGCAAAAGACTCTAATATGTATTGCTCACTATTTACTAGACCGCCTTTACAAGACGCTTACATTGAAACCGCTAAATTAAATAATATCAATCCTTGGAAATATTTACAAAAAGTACTTGAGAGCATTCAGGATTATAATTCTCAGAAAATCGTAGATTTATTACCATGGAATCTTAAACTGGAATAGTCACATTTTGTCTAGACCGCCTTTACAAGACGCTTACACTTCTTACCTACATTTGAAATTAGCTGGTGATACCACAATTAGACGTCATACTAAGATACTCGCGGATGCTCAACCTTATGATCCTAGCTATTTTGAATATTTTCGAAAACGCGAAGAATATAAAAGAGCCTTACCCTCTGTTACGAATTGTAGCTGGGTCTATCAAGGCCTTATAAATGCTCGAGCCCAGTACGGTTAAAGTCGTACGCTGGGTTCCTTGAGTGGAGTGCAGTAATGTGCTCTGCTTATCCTACTATTAAGAATTGGGCGATGGCTTTAAATCAATTTGCTATACTTTGTGATACTAATTTACAAAATTGGGCAAATGGAGAAATCATACTTACACAAAGAATCTGACAGACCCTATGACCTTACACCTCGTCCAAAGTCTGATTTGTTGCACCATATAAAGGACACTTATATTTATCGTCGATTTGTGCACCATACATTAGTCTTGAAACTTGGTATGCCTCATGCTCACTGAGATCATCATAAATACTAGAAATACTATTCTGGTATTTGGTACTATTTCTTTTTACACCACTAAGTTTACGTGCCAGCAAGTCTAATAATAATAAATTATCATCTAGACGCCATGGATCACTGATCATTTCATAATTATTAAATGTATGATTTGCTCTATGGTTATTACCTAGCCAACCTCTTGTTAATGTTTGCTCTGTAAAATTATTGAAGTCATCTAACGCATTTAAAGCGTTTTGATTCAATAAATTATTTGACATTTCGTTACAATCCTTGTCTCTATTAAATAATCTGTCATCATTATATTCTTCATAAGAGCAATTTGGATTTGTTATTTCTGAAGCTAACGCAACAGGTAATAAGCTGCAATTGAACCATTTAGTGATCCATGCAAACCACCCCTGATCTTTAGTTGAGCTCTTGTCATAGTCTTCACTAACTTGCTCTTTAATAATATTCTTATATTGTTTTGAGACAAAAGCTGGGGCATCATAATACTCATCTACTGTTTCCTCCTTAACTTTTTCACGCATTCTGTGAGGAGACTCTAGATCCGGTGTGCCAATGTGGGATTTATCTTTGATTTGATCTTCCCTATGATGCAGAAATGGATTATGCTGTACAACATTTGAGGATGTAGATAATTTTTCTATATCATGATCTAAGTATATATGACGTACTGCACGTCTTATTGTATCATCCTTTACATACATTCCATCAATAATAGTGATGTTTTCACATCTGTGTTCTTCTTGCAAAAATTTTGCATTATATTCATCAAATGGATTATGCGATATATCAATCGTGATTGGCGTCAATAATTCTTTAGGACATCTTTTAGCTGATATTACAGCAACACCATCATTATGTATGTAATTGTTTGACAGATCTAAATACTTCAGATCCATCTTAGGTAACAGATCCAATAATCTACTAGCTACACTTGAATTAGTAGCACCAGCAAATAAACTAATATTTTTTAGTATTAAGAATTCAAGACCCGGGATCTCAGGTAATATAGGTAATAACAACAATAAATTATCCCCTATATCATTATGCGATAAATCCAACTTTGACACATTGCACCTGATTCCTATACTTAAAGCTTTAGATACAAAATACATGGCATTATGTGTGAGCCCTTTATTTGTAATAGAAACATTATGTGTGATGTTCTTACATTTACATTCTAATGCATCCCTTAATGTATGCAATTCTTTTTGCTCATTGATATGACTATTTTCCTTAACTCGTTCTAAGAGCGTTGTGATATATTGTGGCATAATGGTATTATACGGATAGGATGCGTTAATAAAATACATATACGGTACTTGATTCCAATACGGAAAATTATTAATTTTAATACCATTAATTACAAGGTCATTATTGACATCATAGACTATAGTGCTGTTTTCCAATGTGTTATTGAAACATATTCCTACTCTCTGTTTTTGTGAATCAATGCGAGAATAATATTTGAGGTGTCTATTAATTACAGCTATTTCATTAGGATTATAGACTGTACAGATATTATCTGGTGTTATTTTATAATGTATACCATTGATATTCACCATAGTATAATTAAGTGGTAAAACATGATAATATGAATTTGTATTATTATCTTCAAATAATAATACAATATTGTATTGTGGTTGGTTAGTTATGCGCATAATCGCCAAAATGTTAGCATTAGGAGTGGTTATATTATGAAAATTAACAATTACGTCCTTAAATTCATTATCATTATGAATACTAGAATCATTATAGTAAATATTGTGCAGTATAAGACCATCTTGTAGTGTTATGTTTGTGCTATGGTGACGTATTTGTGTATGTATAATATTATTAACACCATCCACTGTAGTAGTAATAGAATCGAGAAGGTTGCTAGTATCAATAGAATCTTGAGAGGCATGATCGAGGATATATAGTGTATCACTGAGATTTTTTGTAACCCACGAGTAATCAATATTATTATGTGTAAAAGTAACACTAAGCGTTTCTTTAGTATGCACAATATTACAATTATCAAATACTTGTAATAATTTAGATATTTTTATACTATAGGAGTTGTTTTTATTTTTAGTATATAGAGGATGAATTGAACCTTGATACTGGAATATACCTAACATAGCAAATTTAGTATTGTTATGCTCTATGTTAATATCTCCACATAACATAATAGTAAATTTTTTATTAAGATTATCTAAGACAATGCGCGAATCCTTGCTTGCACCAAATACATAATCCATATATATAACCTCTGCATTTAGTACTAACATAGATTCTATAGGGCACTTGTTCAATTGTAATGATAAGTAATCTTTGTCTTTAAACATAAAACGTACATTACCAATTTGTATATCCGATGATATACCATTAACAGAATGAGTATTCTTACATATGACCCTACTCTTCTTTGTATTATCGAGTACTTGATAATTAAGAGTACTATTCTTCACAAGAAACTCCGAAAATACATTTTTAGTGTCATCATCCAAAAGAAATGTGGGATTTTGTGTTATATTAGTAAATTGCAATGATTGTGGATATATTTTACTACCTATAATAATTCTTATTAAGTTAGTCTTGTAATTATTAATATTTTGGATCCAGTTTTTGGGAATCAGAATATTGATACTACCTTCACGTGGGTCAACAGTAAACTGAACTAAAGCGTGTTGTATGAAATCAGATGATACGTCGTCTGGCAGTGAATCAGAATACATGCTGGTATATTGCACACTTTCACCGTAATCACCTTTACTACATAGCCCTGGTGCCATAAATCTATTATGTGGTACACGTGTCCACGTTATATTACTATATTTTATTTTTTCTATAAAAAATTCATGATTTTTATATAATTCACAAACAATTCTACTAGGGTATCCAGCTTGTTTGATCATATTGGGTTGATAATTAATTTTATTAATATTACCTAATGTTACATTAAGTGATAATGAATAAGCATTATAGTAAGCTTTTTGAAAAAAACTCTTATTACATTCTTGTAATCCAATTATCGTAGATTCTAATGAAGGATTAGGATCATGATCATGATATACAATAGCTTTACAAACTTTTATTATTCTCATAATATTGCTATATTCTATTGTGCACGTATTATTTATTGCACTTGATTCGCAATATTTTGGATTATCCATCTTAGTGCTTAAAACATCATAAATTTCCTGCGGAACTTGATTGATAGTTATATTATACCACATTCGATTGCTGATTTTGGGAATTATTATGAAATGTAATATTGTACTGTAATCTGGCAATAGAGATGCAATATATGCTAAATTGGTTTTTAGTATATTATCTTCCTCGATTATAGTACCTAATCTCTCTTGTTCAAATCCTAGACTCATCCATATAGCTTCTAATGGCGCAATATTCAGATCATGTGCTACATTGATTTCTTCTCCTGCATATGTCAATTGCTCAATAAATAGGGCACCCCACAATGGTGTTGTGATTTCTGGTATAAATAATTCTAATATCATAATACCAATAGTAGAATACTGTTCACCCAAATGATGTCTTATAATATTTGCACTGTTCTCATCAAGTTTAGGCTGATTCAGTTCTTGGTGTAATGTTATTATTGAATATAACGTTAGTGCTTTAAATATGGGACTAGTGATTGGTATTTTTTGTATTAATTTTGAATATTGAGGTAGTAGTTCTGATAATTTCTCTATTAATTGATTAATAGCCATATCACCTGCAGTCATACCAAGCATTTCTTGCAATTGTGTAAAATCATCAGTATTAAATGCCTTAACAATATCTGGTAACAAAAATATACTGTTTACTCCAACATGCTTTAGAACATTTTGTGCTTGACTCTGTATGCTATTACGTAAAGTGTTGAGTACATCACTTATACTATGATCACTTTTGCTTATTGTGGTAAGGCTTTTTAATTTATCCTCAAGAGCCACACTGAACACTTCCTGTGATATATTAGACAATTGTTCTAATGTAATAAAATTATGTTCATTTAAATAATGTGTTACTTTTGTACCATATTGCCGCAACAATGCACGCATATCTTGATCCGCAATCTCATTTAGATACTGCGTATCTATTGTATATTTTTTGATGACATTGAATAAAGATTTGGACTCTTGGAAACTTAAGTGTGATAAAATATCACGCAATTGTTCTATTCGCCAAGAAATGGTATATGTCTTGCTTCTAAAGAACCTATCATTAATTTGATCTACTTCTGGTATTCTGCCATTAAGCAAAAAGAGATTTCTTATCACCTCTTTTGGTATACCTTCTATCTTCACACTTGGTGCTTGTCTAAGTATCGCTAAATCAGGCATTACATCTTCTGGCGTCCAAATTTTAGCATGTATTAACTGATAGACAGCTTCCGGTGCTATACTATTAGAAAGCCTGTAAATATCAAAGCTCGAGCTTTTACCAGCACTAAAGAAGGTAAAAAAGCATTTTGCAAACTCTTGTATATCATTCAACGAAATTTTATCTTTAGTTCTAAACACTACGCGATAGTTATAGTTCTGACTATATATTTTGTAATGCATATCTTCGGAATATACTATTAATGAATGATGACCATTATCTAACAATAATGGTTCCTTTGGTGCCGTTACATCATCCGATATTAATAATAATTTAACTGCTGGATATTGGCTAGCAAATAATTTAACATTGTCATAATATTGCTGAAGTATCTTCTTCTCACGCATACTACGATTTTGTTCTACTGCATTTATAATGGAACCAATATGCCTGATATATTGTAGTATTTTTTCTATTTTATAAGTGTTTGTATCTTGGTTGTGTAATGTATAGAGATAAGCTATATTAATGAATAACTGTGAACTTATTTTGTACTCTGGTGATACCTTATGCTCAAATGAGGCGTATTTTTCTTTCTCTGCATTATTGATTTCTGCATTACATATCTCACGCTTATCACGTCTAGAAGAAGGGCCAGGTATGCATTCATCAGATACCACGATACCTGTTTTTACTTCTTGATCTTGTAATTTGCTATAACTTAGCATACGTCCCGACTCCTCTGTTACTACAAACAAATTTTGTCTTATCTTATTGAAATACTCTTGATTTTTATTCTTTTTTGATTCATCGAGAATTTGCGCAATATTATTGAGAATCTCTTCATCTGAAGTATGGCGATTGATTATCTCTATAACATCTTTAGCATTTTCAACAGCCCAAATACCACAATTATTGTATGTTTCATCTTGTTGCATTTGCGGAAATACATTTATCTTTCTCTGTAAGCATTTATATAATAAGGCTGTCATAAAAAATGGTAGCCTATTGCCTACAGGATCAACAAAATACGCATTAAAATTCTTATTATTATAAGTCAAGATTAATGTCGTCCAATGGGCCCCACCTTGATTAATTATAAATACATATTTTATATTCTTATTAGTCCCTTGATTATCATTCATAAATCGCAATATTTCTTGATATAACTTTTGATAATCATGTCTTATAATAGATAACATAGATGTACTAATTGCATCCGTCTTATCAATACCGTACTCTAAATGAAATATTTCGTTGTACTGCTCCTTGACCAAAGCAAGAATATGCTCTTCTGTAAATATAACGTGTTGAAAATCAAGATTTTGATCACTACTTGCACGAGTGCTTTCTAATATGCGTACTTTACGAGAAGCTTTGAGTATATTTCGATCCGCAATGTTTTGGTTATACCAATCATGTAACTCCTCTATTTCAGAATTAATTTCGTATGATAAATGTAGATTTTGTGTTACAAGCCCAGTAATCTGGGCGAAAGTAAGATCCTTAACCTCATTGATAGCATGAATCAATGTCATAGCAATTTTTTTGTTATTGGTGATTACCCAAGCACTACAGTCCCGCAGCCTTTGCTGCTTTACCTGCAACATAGTTGTGCATGACAGCAGATCTAAATTAAGCAATATATTATACAGTGATCTATCTATAGTAGAACCATTAGAATCCTGATGAATGATATAATATTTGTTCTGCCACTTGAATAATACCACTGATACAGTATGTCCTGATGCAGAATAATGTATTGCCAAAGGTTTACTTAGGCGATTACGCATGTATGCTGATAATGCTTGTTCGCACTTTTCGGCTTTACAAAGGCTAATATAATATTGACCAACGTTAACATATAACTGATCAAGAATATGTTGTACCTCATTACTAACACCCTCATAATACTTTACTAGTAATTGCTTATACCTTATCATGCTAACGCCATAAGCAGCAATGCGGCTCTTATCGCGCTCTTCTAAGAAATGTTTATTTTCTAAATATCTTGTCTGTATTGCTATAATATCTGGCATATCGTATTTGCCAGTATATTGAATCATATTTTTATACTTTGCAACTTGAGGATCTAATATTAATTTGCTATGCGTGGTTAAGAAATTCATATTAATTTTTAAATTTAATTTCTCTGCAAGCGTCAGCAAAGATTCATATCCAGTTATATCATTTATTACTATATAATCTAATGTGGTGAAAGAATATGTTATATAAGGAGTTGGTTTGGTATTCTGTGATATGAGATCATATGATCTATATTTTGTGATATAATCAAGAGCTATATCTTGCAGATCATTGGTTACTAACACATGAATGAAATGTCTGCCTAATTCGTCGTATCTTTGTAACATATGATCTATAATCTGACTAGGTAATAGTTTTGATATTAATTTTACTAATAAAGTACGATGCATTTTAGAAATGTATAGATCATCTAAGAAGCAAAATAATGCAGGGCGGATAATATTTGGTACTGATTCTGATATAAGAATCCTATGTTGATAATCAGAGTAAAGAAGAAAATATAAACATAATTCAAGTTCGTGTTCGATGGCCACATTATCTTGTGGCACATTATCTTGTGGCGCATCTTCATCATAATCTGCAAGTAAGCCAACTATTACTTCATGACCGAAATCATCATCGTTTGAGCCAAATAAGAGATTAATAGGTTTATAGTTATGATAATCACGAGTATTAAATAATACTAAGAGGGCATCTGATGCTAATAAACTATTAATAATAATTGACCTTGTTATTGATGTTAAGTGAGATAAAACTCTCACATCCTCACTGTCATGTTGCAGTATTGATCTCTTACCTGTAAGATATGCTTCTGCTATTACATGAAAGATATTACGACCCTGTGTACTCTGTATACTGTAATCTATAAGCAAACCATACTGGTTAGTCACTAACTCTATAAATTGAGTATCTGCATATAATACAGCGCGATGTAATGGAGTGATACCATGAATATCTTGATTATTTATAAGCGATGATATTTGAGATATCTTATGATTTGTAGATAGCGAAACAAATAGCGTATTATATAAATCTTTTTGTTTTTGTGTAGCTATATTGTATGCCTGATATACCTCTTGCTTATCATGAAGATTGGAATCTATGTCTATTCTATACAAATTCATTATTAGAGCATCATATAGATTTCTACCGAGATAATCGCGTTGTGGTAGTACACTTTTCATATCAGTTAGTAGTATTGGGTTTAGATACAGTATACTGTACATGTGTAAATCACGCCCTATAAAATCCCTTACAGCAAATATCATGTTTAAATCTATATAATCATCGGTCTTCAATACCTCCTGAATCCTTTGCCAAATTTGGCTTTGTACCTCCGTATTGTCTGCTGTGTTATGAGATATGAAATAGTGTAGCGGTGTTTCCCCCATAAAATCTATTTGCATGATGTTAAATTCATTCTGAATCCAAAAGTTGATAAATTCAATATTACACGATAACATTGCAGGACGTAGTGCAGTATACCCATCTTTGCTAAGAATATTGTTCAGGTCGATGATGTCCATGTTTTCATATAATGCATTGTATATTTGCTGTAGTTGCTGCGAAGTATATCCATTTTGGTCTGATGGTAATAACGCTAAAGCATAAAAAATACTATAACCGTGTTCACAGATTATTACTTCGTTTAGTATATCAGGCTGATCTAATATTATGTGTTTCGACTCTTGCAAAAACTGTAGTACATCTTTTTGCTCCCGATGTCTGATAAAATTCTTGACTATATATCGTTCTAATACTATACTTTCTAAGTTAGATCCAAGATATCTTAACAACAATGGGTCCTGTGCAAGATCTAAAGCGTTTTTATTATCTTGATTTTTTGCAAAGATATCACTACCAATGTTTTCTAAGCAAAGTTCGATCATAGGTATATTGTTTAATAAAACTGCGATATGCAGTAAAGTATTACCATCAGGCCCTATTTCATCTATAATTTGTTGGGTTAGGGTTTGTGGTCTTATACGATGGTTGTAATAATACATCAGATTCAGCATCTTTGTTTGATCCTGCAGTGTATTATAAGCTAGCATAACCCAAAAGTTAGTTGTAATATAATATTTATTCATCTCACTATTGATAATAATCTTCCTAGATTTTACCTCAGTTAAATCTGAGGGATATAATTTGTCTATTATTATACTTAATAGGTTCTCTGGTAATGGGGTACTAATCATGCTTGTTAATACATTACCATAATGTATATTCTCTAATAAGATACTGGGACGTGATGTTTGTTTGACAATATCCTCAAATAGCTTTGTTGGCAATTGTAAATGTTTTTTTGAGTGTAATAAGTAATTTAATATAATAGTATTCTCAGAATCTGGTAAATTGAGATAAGCTATGTCCGCCTCTATGTAGTTCTGCACGACTATTGGCGTGATTACGTCACTATATTTTATATAATTTAATAATATATTGGGAGTTAGTATACTCGGCACTGACTCCAAAAGTGCCATAGGTGAGTTATGAGATTGCTCTGACGTTGTTGGAACCTCAATATTATGTATAGTAGATGGGAAGATTACACTACCTGGAGCATACATGCCATCGAATTCTACCAATCTTATAGGTGTTAATTCTTCCAATTTTACATTATTAATACTATAATAGCTTGTTCTACCATGATCGCTTTGTGACTCTATAGTAATATGCACATGAAATATTCGACATATTTCATCAACATGTTTCTTGATATAGTCATCACAGGACAAATTAGGATCCTCTGGTATTAATTTATGATACCCATTTGTTATCAGCTTTTGATATAACTCTTGATTTTGTTGAAATATATCTAATACAATATGTCTATTGGCATCTTGTTTTATTCGATACTCTTGCAGGATATTTTGGACATATTTTATTGTCTCTGGTATATTTTGATTATCTTGTGGCAAAAGGGTCTGAACGCGTTGTGATAGTAACTTCGTGTTTAATCTTACAGGTATTAGATATGACAATAGAAATGCTTCAATAAATGATTGTTGTAACGTTATTGGTTCAGAAGATATTTCTATAGTGGAAGGAGAGTGTGGTATACTAATTACTCTGGTATTGAGATATGCCTTATATTCTCCTGATACATCCATTAATATATCAAGTCTTTGAGACGTACTACTATCGAAAGTAATCTGCAATTTTTCATTTGGTTTGTGAAGCATTATATTACTCTTTAACATAGCACTTATGGCCATCAGTAATATATTACTAGACTGTAATAATATTAACTTGTGATCTAACGTAGTAGCACCAAAGGATAATTTTTCTATATAGTGATGTAGATCTTTTATTTGTATTACATTTGCATTATACTTAAAATGATCATTAAAATATTGATAATGTTCAATTATATATTTATAAACCATGGTAGGGAATTGTATTGTGCATAACGTCCTTGTTGTGATATCATCACCATCACGAGCGAGCAACATTCGTAGAGTGTCTGGTAACTTGAACGGACTCAGTGTATATCCAAATAACTGACTGTATCGTTGTGCATGTTCAGGTGTATTAAAAATATATGCTTTTGCTATAGCTGCAAAGAACGAAGCATACTGAGGATAATTATTTACAGCGTATACTTGATACTCCTCACTCAACCTTTGATCATCACTTTGCTCAGCAACAATCATTATAGGAGGAACGTATTGTAATAATTCATGTACTACTTGTTTGTCTATCAGAACATTAAAATTCTTAAAAGACGCAAGCTTATATAACATTACCACATCTCCTGTTGGTTCTGATACCTGATAAATCTTTTGGACATCATTTTGATTATGTTGAAAATAATGAATATTTATACCCATCATTGTGCCTAAAAGCTGAAGTATAGTGTTAGGATTCACATGCAGGAGCGGTCTTAGTATTATAGGTATATCCTCTCTTAATTGAACCGATGTTCCAGCTAAAGCATCAGATGGTAATAAAGACATTTCCTCCTGAATTTTTTTCTCTAATGTCGTATCTGAATTAAAATGCATCATTCTATTCAAAACCCTGGATACCCCATCCGCGTATTTTTTCTCTTGTACAAGTCTATTTATAAATTCTTGTTTAGGATGTAATCTCAATCTCAAATAATTGGTCTGAATTACAGGTGAGTTAGTACCAAATAATTTATGGAATCTTTCCTCAAACATTTCAGGTTTATTAGATACTGGCATCAAGTAAGCAATAATAAATGCAGATACTATGTTGCACTCGTCATACGGTATACGAAACATAGAATACTTATCCAGGAGCGGAGAATTTGTGTCATCATACATAAAACTACCATTAATTTATAAAACTCTACATTTGATCTGACAGTCTGGCAGATAGTGATTGATTAAGCATTACAATTGCTGTCAGCTAAGTAAGCATTAATAGACTTGCAGAAGTCAAGATTTGATCTTACAGACGCTGTAAATCTTATATCTGAATGTCTGATAAATTATGACGGCTCTGTCCAAGTAATGGTGTAAATTTATTTGAGCCATTAAATTCTACCATCAAATTTGATCATAACATGAGCCATAGCTTCATTCCAATTGGGGATAGGCATAGACCATTTTTTGGTAATATAATCCATTGTCAGATATAAAACCTTAAATACTGCGTCATCATTTGGAAAGATGCGTTTATTCTTAGTAACTTTTCTCAATTGGCTATTCAGCGATTCTATCGCATTTGTAACGCCAGTTTAGGATAAGAGAGCAATAAAAACCTGATACTTACAGGCGATACAAGGCATTAGTCATTAATTTTTTTGTTATAAAACGATATATTGCACCAAAAAGTAATAATTTAAACTAGTAAGAAACTAATAAACCCTATCTATATGCTGTATACAAGGCTATTCCTAGATTCCCTTATCCTAAATTAGCGTTTGTAGTGTAAATAATCTTACGAACGCTAATTTAGGATAAGGGATAGATAGAAAGCTTATAGAAAAGGGTTTAAAGGAGATTAATGTTGAGTTATGATAGATTTTTTTAATAAAAGATCAGTAACTCAACATGAAAAGATGTATCATAACTGTATATTATTTAGTAGATAATTTTTGTAAAATATATGAAGAATGGATAGAACACCGTCTATTATCAACAAATCAGCAAAGGCATAGAATAGGAAAAT
>JABFQA010001914.1:0-12384 GCA_022817065.1 Probaryconus sp. ZL-2020 | reverse complement strand
CTTCTTTTTTTAATGTTTCCTCATTTTAATATGTTTAAAATATCTTAATGCAAGTGTTGTGATTTTGTAATGATATTTAATATCCTTTACATAAATCTTTATATAAACTTTATGTCGTATATATATGTCAAAAATATCTTTCCTGTTATAATAATAATAATGATAATAAATTTTAAGACGAGTACCGATGGAAATCTGCAAAATTTTATTAGTGCATTCGAGTGCGAAATGTATGACGATTGAGAAGCAGGAAGCAAAAAGAAAAGTTTTAAAAACCGAAGCTTCCTCTGCAGTCTCGCTTATCTCAGTGCAATTGTTTCAGCATCTTCGATTGTCCAGATGAGATGAACAACGTCTATTTTAAATCATTTTCTTTTTATCCTAACAACAGTGACATTCTATTCTTTTCCGAACAATTTTCATGCTACAACGAAAAAGAATTTATGTAAATTATATATGTATAAGGAAACAACAAAATCATACATTCGTCGTTCATGGTCTGAGGCTATCGTTACTGTTCGCCATTTTAATTACATAAACGGCAAATAGTTGTGCAAATAAATAAACAACGAGAAATTATTTATGAAATCGTTTCAGCTTTTATAAATTATTTCGCAATACACTCCTTTTGGTTTTTTGCATATCGTTGATAAATCTTCCTGTAACAAACTTACTGGAAAGTAAGCGAATCGAGTTTGGTATGGTTTACTTTTCAAATCACGTTTTGATAAGATATAATAAAATTAGAATTTTCATGCATTGACGTTGTTTACATAAGAAAAGGAAATGGTAATTCGCGCCAGACGGATTCAACCAATAATCTGCCCAGTCACCGAGCCAGTACGAATGGCAAAAATTTTTTTTTTTTACCCTCCTTATTTTGCATCGTTTACTTCAAGAAATGTTGCACTTAAATCGCTCAGTCTCTTGGGAAATTTTGCGAAACTCAGATTTTTTTTACACGTCCCATAAAATTTTATTGCAATTCATTTCGCGAAACTTTGAAAAATCTGACTTGACTTTGACTTGAAAAGCAATTGCATCGTTTTAACACCTTTATTCGTTTTTATTCACCTTTTGAAATTGACGATTAAAGTATTTCAGCGAGGCATTTTTTCTTTTTTTATTTTATTTTTTTTTTTAAGTATATAATCAACATTTTCGAGTCTTCTATTTTCTATTACACAACTTTTGAAAGGACAAGTTTTCTCGGTTTAAAAATAGCCTCGCAGGCATCGCATAATACCGCGGATTCCAGCCGAGCGAAATTGTCTTTTTGCTGAAAACACGGGAATTATAGTTTTGCGCTATTTATTTTCCTAATGCCGGCCCATTATACTAATTACAGTTTTACAATGCTAAATGACATTTTCTATTACTGGAGTGCCGCGAGACGACAGTAAGAAAATCAGAAACAAGGGGGAAAAAAATAAAGGACGTACGATTTAAGGCGAAACGAGTTTGAGCAACACCTGACGTAAATCATAATTAAATTCACTCTCTTTTCGAATGATTAGCGAGCGAAAGAAGTGTGATCGCACTCTGACGGTGACATGTACTTTCTCGCTCGCAATTATGTATTAAATACATATTTATATATAAAAAGACACACATAAATATATCGCGCAATCATCATTTACAAAATTCTTCTGAGAGAAAAAAAAACTTAAACCATGATAATAATGAAAGATCGTTAAAAATCATGAGATTCTTGGTGCGTTTCTTCAACATTGATATTTCATTTTGGAGTAGATTAAAATTGAAAAAAAAAATTACTTTTCTATCGTTAGTTTAATGGTTTTTAATTTTCATAACTACAGCTTTCACATACTGTTCCGACTTTTGATTAATACGAGATAAGCTAACTCTTTAGTTCAGCTCTATTTTCTAAACACGTTATTCAGATTGTTTCTGAATCTTTTATACTGAATAATTAATTTATTAAGACATATTTCTGTGGGCTGAAATTAATTAAACTGAGTGTAAATAATTATTCATTGGACCGTCGAAAATCAAAGTTCATAAATATTTTAAAACACTGGAAATCGTGAACCAATCGACTGGTACCTTGAAATTATCGTCCTTAAAAATTGAAAGAATAAAAATAATCAAAGATTGGGAATACTCTCAGAATCTGAAAGTAAAATCAACGAGCATTGTGAATATATATGAGTCGGATTCAATAACACACTGACGAGGCTCGAATCCGACTGGAAGTGACCTACTTAAGGCGCCTATCTTGGACCCAATCGCTTTCAGAGCAACAACAACACAGGTCCGGCAAACTCCAGGCGAGCCTTATATGTCCTAGGTCAGTGTGTGCACGCTCGACTCTTTCTTAGTCATTCGATTCTGTTGATTCTCTTTCACACTGGAATAGATCGGACACAATGCTATCGCGCCAAGTTGACCAATAGCGTGACGATTGATTACGATGTCTCTGTCGAATGTAATTAAAACTTTCAACACAAGCTCCTTTCTTTCGAGCACCAAGCATCACGATATTCTACTGTCCAGCTTTTATTGAGACTTGCGCAACTCAAATTTATTGTTAATCATTCACTCTTGCACTTACAATATTTATATCAATTACAGAGTGTGTCGAATTTTTCTGTGATCGTAAAAAAAAATCGGTTCTATAAGTTAAATGTAGAAAAGATGCTAAAGAATACAGCAAACATTACCATAAACATGCCAAATTTTCTGATAATTAATAGACAAATTTTTTCTTTATTATTTAGCACATTTTCCATACTTTTACTTATAGGATCAGTTTGCCACAAGATATAACAAAATTTATGGTAATATCTTTCTCAGTGTAGGGTTTCTTCCCTTTTTTTTTTTTGGCCTTCGACGAGTCAGGTACTTGGGGCCCGTTACACGTCAGCATAGGCTTTAGTCGATGATGTGACCCTGCCGATATAAACCGTTCCTCTGAAGAACCGTTATCAGGTCATACCGGTCTCACATCCAGATCACTCAATTTTCCAAGAAAACTTCAAACTTGAAGGGAAGCACTTTCATCCGAACCTTCGTCCAATAACTTTGAAATTTTTCTTTGCAAAGTACATTGGCACAGGATGCTTTTCTTTCTGTCTTTTCCATACGTTTCAGACTGTTTTGTTTTCTTTCTTTTTTTTTTCTTACTCATTGCAGGAATATCATTAGGTCCTGGATACTACGCGATCCATGGCGTAATGCTGAATTATTTATCCATCGGATCGGTAAATCGTGTCGGATGTGTCGAGGCACGGTTATTTTCACGCCATTATCTTTATGAATCGCCATAAACGTAATTTATAGTTGCGCTTAGGAACGTCGCTAAATGTGAACGTATCCTTAGCGCAGAGCCAAGTCGATCGGTATCGGATTCGCTCGAAAGCCCGATTGGAAACGCCGGCTATTATGTTACGGGCCGAGCTTAGTTAGAAAAGTGAATGGGAGAAGGAAGGCGGGCGCACCTCTCCCGATATGCTTGGGAAAAAAAGCCGCCTTTTAAATTAGAATATGACCTCGTAACCGACATTATTGAGAAATCCATAGCGCGATGAGGAGGCACCGCCGGGGTATCGGGTGTGTCTAATTATCAGTGCAAATCGTTTTCGTTCGACGGACAAATTTCGTCTAACGTCGAGTGCCATTTTCTTCCTTTATCTTTTTTCCACCTTTTTCTTTTTCGAAAAGCTTCGCCGCTTCTGTTGGCGGTGCTGCGAAATGAAAGTCGCCTTAGTAGGTGGATCAACGGTATTGCAAGTGGAATTCATGCAGATTTCATTCGAGGCGGACATTTTATTTAACACACATTGACTATCTTTCAAAAGCTGGTTCTTTCACGAAGTGCTGTAAAATTATCGTTTTTTTTTTTCAACTTTCTCGGAAATGTGAAATTTTCAGCACTCAACGTCCTGAAATTTTTTTGCAATTCAGCTTTTCGTACTTCTCCGTTTACTCAATTTCATTTTCCACAGACACTTTTACCAAACGCTTTATTTCACGTTTCAGAAGTATTAGATAAAATATACAGAGAAAAAAGTTTGTATAAAAATTACCATACTTTATGGGAAAACAGTCAAAGAAATAAGGTGAGGAGATTTTTACCATACTGAACAATAAAAATGTTGACTGTCTTCTCAGTGCAAAATGTTATACATGCATTTTCATTGCGAACGAGAATGGACGTAAGATTTAAAAACGCAACTCTCTCTTCGTCTAAGCTTACAATAGGAATCCTAAATTTCTATAATTACAGAAAATATTTGTCGGCTATAATAGGCATCGAGCGAGTCTGAAATTTCGTGGCGAGCCACGCCGGCTTAATCGTGAAATTACAGTTTACAAAATTTCTCTCCATGCAAAGCATGGACGCATGCATGCGAGAATAAACGCTCCGGCGTTTTGCGGAGTCGAAAGGCAGCCAGCAGTCAGTGAGCCCGACGGCTCGAGTCGGGTTAAATTTGCCTGCCACGGAGATGTAGGTTGAGGAGAGCATACGCACACGCTCGAGGTACTGTTAACTCAATCTGTCATCCATCTTGTTGCCGGATCGTTCTACAATAATAAATATTTTACCTGCAAATTTCAAACCATTAACCATCGATCGACGTTCCTTCGCCCACAACTTCGTCGACATTCACAAAAATCAATTCACAATGTACAGAGAAATTTTCTTAATTATGATTTATGTAATGTAACGGGGAAAGTAGGGATAACGTTGCTTTTGCGGAATTTTTGCTAAATTTTTGCATTTATTATCGAAATGAAATAAAGATTACTTTCTTTTGGTGCTTCCTTTTATATGGTTGGAACATTGTTTGCTTGGACTCGAACGAGAGTATCGAAGACATTTAGCATGAAAATTGACCTACATGAAATACTCGAGGAATGAAAGTGTGATTATGAATATTTTGATAAATGAGCTTTCCAGTGCAGCATCAATCTTCATCGGATTGATCTTGCGTCATCCTAATGTGATGACATTACGTGTCGTAACGATGAAATTATTTCTGCTGGTGTCTGCAGAAAAAGCTATTATTCAACAGACGCTCTTAGTCGAGTTTTACCTTGGATCATTTCACTATCACAATATTTTTCCAAAATACTTCAGCAAACATTTTTTTTTGTATTCCATTTGTGTTTCATTTTTTAAATGTTTTTCTTGAAACTAATTTGAATGTTGATTTTTGTCTAATTATCTTCTTGTTTATACAAATGAATCGACAGTAATTATTGGCTTAGAAGACAACTTAAACCGCGTCCATTTTTACCTTAGAACGAGTTTCCCGACTATCTTACAAAATCTGATCAGAGAAGGGCATCCTCCTAGCATTTCATTTATGCAACATAGCGTACTCGATTCTGGAAGCCGCACACAGGCATTCCGCTAATTTATAAGAGGAACCTTAACTCTGTCATGCTCAAGCATGTAAATGCCATCGTGACACGTTACAATAAATTTTTGACATTTTATCCTCCGACTAACGTAATTTATGCAATTCTGCCTTTGCAGAAAATTCACGAGCTCTTCGCTTCGCTAACGTTATCTTTTGCGATTCGCAATGCATCGTTGCAAAACAAAACAGTTTAACGGCAGAAAATGAAAAATTTTGCAAAATCTCTTTTGTTTGCGAAACTCTTTTTCTTTTTAATATCGCTGAAAAAAAAAAAAAAATTCAAGAAGACGTAAAAGAATAATCTTTTCTCTTTCCCTTCTAAAAGACATTCTGCATTATCAGCCAAGTATGACGATTTTTACGAGACTTTTTTCGGCCGGTATTTGTCAACTCTTTGGTATCCCTCTCGTGTCACTTATTTATGGAACACTTAATGCACATTTTATTATAACATCGGCCGGCATTGTTACGCTCTTTGTCGCTACTCCAAATCACCGAAAAACTTTCCCTTTTATAACGTTACTTTTCGTTTCTTTTATTCTCGCTAGACTGGCTGACCGAACGCTGCCTTTTGTTCGCATAACATCAAGAACGCACGAACGTTCACACGTCACCCAAAGAAATCTCTTATGTTTATTATTTTATTCGCTGACGAACAGTCTGCTAAAATGAAAAAGAAAAATATCATAACGGTATTGAAGCGCGTTTGAAATATCACCGAAATAAAATCTCACTTTACGACAATCTCCTTCTTCTTTTTTTTTCCTCGGCAATAAATAATAACCATTAAAAAACGATTGAAAAATTATTTTAACCGAACAATTTTTGAGGAAGAAAATCTCTTTTGAATTTCTGAAAAAATTAGATAAAAGACATTGAGAATTAAAAGGCAGTAAAATAACGGTGTCGTAATCGCAGAAAAACAGTGGAATAAACAATACCTTCAATTATGTACGAAATAATTGCGTAGAAAGTTTAATTTCTAATTAGCAAAATTACAATACGATACTCGAGATTGAGGGAAGTCGTTGTTTGATTTGATTTTTTTTTTGATTTGTCTTTTGTACGAATGAAATTCGTTTGATTGCAAACTGACGATGTTAATTTCTCTCTTTTGCAGAGGTTTCGGCGAGGATGAGAGGCTGCGTGTCCGTAATTAAAGTGGAGAGTCGTGCTCCAAAGACGAGGACAAAGACAATAGCCGGAAATGACCATGACGAGCGTGGTTGTCGGCCCGGGTAGCCTCAGCGGACCCACCAATATGATCACGCCCAAAAGATATCATCTGCAGCAAGGGTTAACATCGTCTTCCATCAAGGTAATTTATTGCAAATTCTTCTTTCACACTGAGAAAAAAGAAACAAGTAAAAAAATCAATATCTTTGTTGGTAATGTTCTGATATACTTTCCCTGGCTGGAAAATTACCATCTTTTTTGTTAAAATTTATTAATTTTAAGATATTAATTTTTTCCTGAAAAGATCGTAATTTTCAAGAAAGTGCAAAGTATATCCGCACTTTACCATCAAAGATGGTAACTTTTTTTAAACTAAAATCTCCTTACACTTAATTCACTATTTATTCATTCATTTTTTTTTTTCTTTAATCGAATGAAGAAATCGTTGCTAAAACTCTTGACATTCAAGAACTTTTGTAATCGCTTATTAAAGACAGTAAAAACAAGCAATTTATTTTCTCAATGAAGGAAACAAAGCATCGCGTACAGAATACGTGTATGTGTCATAAATAAAAATCTTACAACCTTGTCCAAAAGTCATTGCGTGGGATTTGCGTATGTTTAGGAATGACTTAGTTTCGTGATACCGAAAAAAGGCCGTAAAGTAAAATATTACAATATTCCAGAAAATTACCCAAAAGTCAATGCTGTAATCTTTTATATTTAGCTCCGACGAAAGTTTCAGTCTAGGACTTTAAATAACTATTTAGTAAACGATCGAAAGAAGAGAAAAAAAAGTTTTCCCTAAAAGTGGAAAACGACTGTGTAAACATAAATTGTATAAACAATTGTTGCACGTTAATTAAAAGTGAATTGGAATTACATTGGTCTATAATTCACTCAACGCTGCATTTAAATGTGTGAAAGTGTTTGTTGTTTCCAGAAATCGTTGCTAATCTAAATTACATGCAACGAATGCTTTCAAGAAAAAAAATACTGAATTATTTTAAAAATCCAATGCACTCGGAGCACACAAACATTGCTAATAAAATGCAACGCGCATTTATAATATGCTCGATAGCATAATTATTATGATTGTTAACATTATGCTCTTACAACAGTTTAATTACAATTTGAACTCGGTGCATTGAACGTCGAGCAAAAAACAAACACACTTAACTGTGGTCGTTGAAATTGCTCTTTTTCTTTGCAAGAAAAGAAAAGAAAAAGAAAAACCCTTTTTTTCAATTCCGTTGAAAATGTGAGATTTGACGTATCGAAAATTTCGTGCTTTGTGTTTTTGATTGTCGAAACTCACCTATTGCGTAAATTAATACACCGCGAAGTTCTACGTGGCGCAATTTCGATATCGCTCGTGATGATCGAGAAATTCAAAATCGCTCGTTCGCGGGTTTCACATAGAAAGCGCACATGCATTATGCACCACGATAATACCGAAAGATTAATTATCACTCTTTGCAAGGACTTATGCAACAACTGCATGAATGAATGTGATTAAAAATCCATGAATTATATTGCTTAGCGTTTAAAAGACCATTCCTTACTATTTCAGAAACATTTGTTTTACTTATACATTAATATTTCGTCATTTCCTTGTTTTTAAATTAATAACAATTTTTTAACAAAAAAATTAAAAAACAATTCAAGGAATTCTTCAATGTCATTTTTTCTTGACTGAATCAAATTTCGTCCTTTCATTTTTTTGACTGCGAACTGTTATCTGAATTGAGGATAAAACTCGTGAATAAAAGCTGTTAAGAATGTCGTTTCCATTATTGAATTCTTGTAATAATGCATTACTTGTCGTGTAATTGAGAATGTTAAAGACATTAGCTCTTATCTTTATGCTCGAAAGAAGGGTCGAGAGCAACGCCTTCAATGGTCACTGATAGCCAAAACAATGTCGTTACTTTTCTGCAATTTTCGCGCATTCTTCGCGTTTTAGCGACGATTTTCGATAGCGAGAGAATTCAGTTTCAGTTACTTTTCATTTATGAATATATTCACACGTGTAAAAATAATTGACTTGATCTTTGCCGAGTGAAGGTTCGCGCACATTTTTTTACATAGTTCACGCTACCATACTTTACGCAACGATGTAAATGTATCTTTTGCCATGATTTTATGAAACGCTCAATAAATAACAGATTAAAACTTTTTTTTTTTTATTCTGAATTTTGTCATTTTAAGTACCGCGATAAGAGCGGTTTTCAATTCTTCTTAAACGATGGTTAATGTAGAGTTTTTTATAGTTAAAAAAAAAAGAGAGAGAAAAGAAAGGCTTAATGACGTGCTTACTGGATTTGCGAAAAAAAAAACTTTGAAAAATATGTTTATGAACTTTTATCGGGTTAAAAAAGAAGAATAACGAAATTAATGAAAGACACTTTTACCTCTCAGTGCAAAATTTAAGTTTCTTAATCGACCGCGATAGGTAATTAGAAAGTTATGACATTTGCAGAGCTGACAATTTCTATACGCGGTGATGCCTTAATTGCAGCACAATGTAGCCTGAATAATTCCTTGGCGTTTAATCCTAATAGAGTTATTTCGCGGAGTCAATAAATTTTCTCCGCTGAATGCAGTCGTACAATTAGAATCACAAAACATCACGCGCGGTATTACATAAAATAACCCATCGCATGTTTAACCACTTTTACATATCCAATTTACAACACATGCGCACCAACTTTCTGATTTATCGTGCTCTCAATAAATATTGTCGTAAATATGAAATTTATTATTATGATGGGCACTTAATATTCGCCAGGAGTCGAACAGGACTTTATATACGTATTGGAACAGTGAAAATTAAAAAAAAAATTTCTTCTTATTACATTATAAATTTGTATTGTTTTTCAGTAGCTGTTGTAAAAGTATCAAGACACCTGATAACATTTTCTAAATACGATCTAAAACCTATATTCGACTTCTCGTTTGACTCGTTCAGTTTATTCTGGAAATTTATGTAAGAGTTTATCAAACGAGAATGTCTTTTGTGAACACGTCTGTGACAGAAACTACACTCGTTATAGAATCAGTTGGTCGCTGCTATAATATAAGGAATTATGTTTCTGAAGTCAAGTGCAGCAAAAAGTTTTTATGAAATCTTAAATACTATCTTATTTCATTACATAAAACGAACTACTTCTTTTTTTTTTTAACAGATAATTATACATTTGTCTTTAATCATTCCTGATTGATTGGTTTAACGTATTTCCAAATGAAAGGAAAAAGTTTCTTAGGAGAATTCAACTTTTTCTTTCGTTAATTTCTTTGTGCATTTTAAAATTCAGATTGTGAACTTCTTTTTTTTTCATATTCATAATTTCCTGTCTATCATAATAACGTATAGATTACACTCATCACGCTACAATTATCAATCCTTTATCGCACCGTGTGCATTTCGAAATCAACTCGTATTCAATTCCATCCAGATACCATCAGCTGCATTGCCGACTTCCGCACTTCCGGAATTTGAGATTTATATACATTTTTTTCATTAACTTTCCCATATTATGCGGCAAAGGTCAATGTCTCAGATAACACAGTGCAGAAAAAAAAAATGATAATCATTTCAATGTTACTCATTTGGTTCAGTATAATTCCTCGCGTTGAATAGAAACTCATGACAATTTTTAATTGACGATTCACTTAATTTTCTCTTTTGTAACTTTTTCCATTGTATTCGATACATTTTAAACGCTGAATCCAAAATGCATCCGAAGATTATTAATTTGCATAAAATTCATCTCCCGAAACGAGCGTATCCTTACACGTAACATTTTCCACAGAATAACAATGTTCAGTGGCAGTTATGCAAAGTAGACATCGTTATTCGGAAACGATTTTGTCGTCATTATTGCTCATTATGTTTGGAGTCGAGGCATCTTGTAATATTTCCCGTGCGTTGTTTGCATTGCTGCGCAAAAGAGGAGAGACCCTCCTTAATCCTCTTCCTTAACGTTATTTCCCATATCATAACAAGAGCGTTGTACTTTCTATTTTTTTCTCTCTATCTGTCTCTCTCCCTCGTCCTTTTCTTTTCTTATTTCCACGAGAGAAACCATCTTTCCCGGATCGTGGGTGACCGAGTTGATCGTCGATTTCGTTTCCTGTTGTCGCGTGTTACCTATCGCCTTATAATATCACTGGGTATTGTGCAAAAATGCCATATATATATATTATTTTTTTTCTCTTTCCACCACAATAATTATTAATAATGAACAAAGAACTTCGCGTTCGTTTCAGAATTTACAATACAATGACGTTTTAGAAATTTTTTTTTTTTTTCGTTTAACGCTCGGAAAATGGATTCGAATGATTGAAATAATTGCTTCGTATGGATTCAGATATATTCGTATTAACGCTCCACTTTTACCGGTTAATCTTGAGGATCGGCGACTTTTTTTTCTGGCCCAGAAAAGCATTTCATTTCATGTAAAATGAAAAGTTTTTAAACCTGAATATTCACCTGGGAAACTTTGTTTATTTTTCATCTGCAATTATGTACATTTTTTGTTCTAACGAAGGAAGAAAGAAAGTTTTTTTTTTTTTTTACTGGAAAAAATGAAATTTTCTCTGACGCTGTTTATGTACGACGCGTGCGTTTGCGGAAAAATTGTACTCTAAAAGTGTATCTGGTTTTTTAACGTCTGTTTTGGTGAATTGCAAAAATTTTGCATACAGCAATTTTCAATTGCAAACAGTCGCATTTAAATGACACTTTTTACAGGGAAAACAATGACTCAATGAAGAACGTCAAATTGCACCATAATGAAATTATAATTGACTCCATGCACAATGGCACAAGGTTTAAATACAGTGACAAAACACACGAGTCTTCAGTTTTATCATTTGCCAACGTTACGTCATCTGTGACAAGTGAAATTCACAAATTCAACCTTATCAAAAATTTAATTGTCAGACGAACATTTGTAATTCGATAATGAAATTTAACAATGCACGACAATGAAAAATATTCAACGATTTAATTTCATTGTGTTTGAGTGAAAAAACGGGATCAAACAAAATTTTTCTTAATACCATTGTCATGTAACTGGTAATGCATGAAAATACGTGAAACTATTTCGTAAATGTTAAAACCTTGAGAAAATTGTGTTTGATTGACGTTCCACTTTAAAATCAAATTGAACAATACTTTTACCATCATCTTTATTCAGGCTTTTACCAACTTTAATAGAAAGTCACTCGTTTCACATTTCAAACAAAAATATCTGAAAAATAAATCTCGTTACAACATATTATCTTTTACTTTATATAGACGTTACCATATATCATCGCGTCATGAAATACGTTATTACAACTTTATGCCTTGCAAAGTGATCATATTCTCTGTTTAAATGCTGATTCTGATTATTATTACGTAGATGAGAGTTGTAATATAATTTAACCACTTTCTTGATAAAATAGATGAACAAGAAATAGATATTCCACTAATACTTTAAAAAAAAATGATCATTAAAATTAATGCCTACAAATTCCAACGAAATAAGAAAAACATCCAGTTCTATATTTTTCAACCTCAATCTCATCCTCTTCAAGAGAGACTGAATGATTTTTGTCAAAAATTAGGCTCGCACTGAACTTCACTGAGAAAGAAATGATATGAATAATTACTATTTTCCATATCACTTTGGGGATATCTCCGGAAAATAAGAAATTTTTGATATTCATAATAGTAAAATTTAATATGATTGTACTATTTTCAGATATTTCACATATCAAATTTTACTATTAATAAGATCAAAATTTCTCATTTTCCGGAGATATCCCC
>JABFQA010001913.1:0-12385 GCA_022817065.1 Probaryconus sp. ZL-2020 | reverse complement strand
TATCGTCTCAAACGTAGATTCCTATTCCCGGAGTGCAACATTTTTATCGTCAAATAAACAACGCCACCCCCAGAGGGGGACTTCCTAAATAGATAGCGATAGTTTCACGACTTTTCTCTCGGCGCATTAAATGCGATATCTTGATTCGAGTCGAAGTGAATGACCTCGATTTTAATGGGTCAATGCACGTCTTTGCTCCAGCTCAGAAAAAAAAAATAATAATAATAATAATAATAAAATAATCTAAACCTCTCCCACCCCCGCTCAAAGAAAACAATGGTGTAACTTTGTTTTGACGCTGATTAGAATTCGATCGATTTGTTTGTTCGCGAATGCGAAAGTAAATTTCGCCGACTTATTGCGATGGTACATGAATCACGTGGTGGTTGGGAACAAGGCGTCCGAGCCACGGAGCAGCCGCCTTTGTAGCGGAGATGTGCTGCCGAGGTTACCCTAAAAGGATATGAGGAACACAAATCGGCCGTTCGATCTTTACTGAGCGAGCCAGTTCCCGCGGAGGGTTCAGCTCAGCGTGAATGGATATGCTGCCGAGTAGGCTGCAGATCCCGTTGCTTTTCTCGCTTTCTCTCTGTGTAACGTTGTCCTCTTCGCTGTTATCGTCCACTTGGCATTATTACACGAATGTATTTATACGCGCGCGCGTGTGTTTGTCTCTCTCTCTGTGTGAATGTAACCACGCTGTCACATCTCGGCATTCCGTGGCGCCGATTTTGACCACACGCACAGCGTTCATTATTGTCGTCTTTTGACCGTTCAATTTTTTGTTGTCATACAGTTCGTTTGCTTTTATATTTTCTGATGATGATGTTTCAAAACAACTCTGGGGATTAGCTTCTTTTTTTTTAAAAAGGATTGATTTAAAAAGTTTTGTACCAATTAATTTTTAGAAACAATTTTTCAGTGAAAATGAAGTTCAGAGCAGCAACAAAGTATTTCTTCGTGTTTCTTAAAATAAGGCCGAATGAATTCATGATGATTGAAATCATTAAAAGTTATTAAATTAAGATCGAATCAATAAAGACACTTAATATTTATCTTCGGTTGAGTACAGATATAATTCCGGATTGGATGAACATCAGATAAATATAATTGACAATTATTTCAACTATTGAAGTTAAAGGCTGATTGAGAAAGTTTAGATCGAAATCATAAGCCCATCAAGCGATAATGATAAATGAACGTGATCCTAAAAATAGAGAAATCGATATATTCGGTCGTGGTTAAAATTAGATGGTTAATTAGAATGTTACTGAATCCCATTCATTATCAAGGATGTGTGAATGTTCAAATTGTAATGCTTCGAGCAAGTGAGAGATCGGTATCTCGCAGCGATAATCTCATCGATACATCTCACGTGTGAGAATTTTCAAGCCTTTTACAACGTTTAATGTTAAATTTACTAACTATTAAACAAGTTTTCAGGTCCCAAGTTTATCTTCCACTCGTTATAAACAGGATTTGATTTTATATCTTGATCTTCGCTTTACACGTTACTCTTAAATTATTCGGTGATAGATCATTTGTACAATAATCTCAGTTAATGTCGATCTTCTAAATTAATGTTTACCGAAAATCATTTCTAATTTCGAAAATTCTAAGGACAATTTCAACAACGACAATTTCTGAAGAATAAATATCTACTTTTCAAATTTTCAAATTATATATAAACAAATTATAATTGTTGATCTGATAAATCGCTCTAACGCGTCGCAAATTTCGCGACATTTTTTTCGCGCTCCACGCTCCGATAGCCAAGCGTGTCAATTGCGTAACATTGACAAGCATTCTTGACATTTTAAACCAAAGCCGTCTATAAATGTGCTCACAAAAAAGAAAAAAGCGTTCGCACAATTACATTCTTTGGCCCCCTGAGTCGATGCGGAAAATTGCGCTATCGTCCCCTTTCGCCCCGCAGAAGAGTTGAGAGGGGGGCAGGGGGGGTAAACGAACGTGGCGCATTACACCGAATCGTAAAATCAAGAAGCTGTAATTGTAAACAAAATGTAAATCGTGCAAAGCGCGCGAGAGCCGGTTTGGGTCCCCGAGAGCGTTTGAGGCCCCGTTCTCGTTATTTTTTCCGCCCACGTGAAAAGCCCACGCGACTCCCATGGTTTTATTCTCGCGAGGGAACAAATCTTACCCGCCAACAAATCAACCGCGCGTAAAAGGAAAGGGAAACGCACAAACGACACACGGTCTCATGGTAATTTCATTCGAGAGCTCGTAAATGACCTCCAGATACCAAGACGACCACGACGAATCTCATTGTAAGCTCGCTGACGACTTCTTTTTCAAACCGTATTGGCCTCTAATGGTTTTTCATTTCGTCTTTTTTAACGGTTTTAATTTTTTATTTTGTTATGATAATGAGAATTCTATCGGGAAAAATTTACAGTTAAATATTACCGATTTGGGTTGACTGTGATTATAAATCATTTACATTGGGCATTTGGATAGCGTAACCAGTTTTCAAAATTTCTGATTTGTAATTCATTTGTCACTCTCATTTGATAATCGAAAAGTTTCTTTTTTTTTATTTCCTGGAAAAATATGAAAAAAAAAGAAAAAGATCGGTGAAATTTCGATTCGCCAAGGCGAACGTGGAAGTAAAGAGGAAAGTGGCGAACGAGAAGTGGAGGAAAGGATAGAAACGCGAGCGAACGAACGGGGAACAGAGTCGGACAGAGTTTGGTTGCGCGCGCGCGAGCCCAAGCGAGCTCGTGTAGAGGATTCCTTTCACCTCCCTAGATCTATCCAACGGGTAACGTCGAGTCGAATGCCTTGGATGAAACCAACAAAACCTAGCCGCGAGTGGCACGAGCTGCTGTCGCTGCGTTTCTCTGTGAAGTGCGCTGCGGGTCAGCTCGGTCAACGGCCTCTACGTCACGTTGCTGCACCGCCACCCCTTTACAAGGCCCTTTTTTTTTCGACTCCGCTTTTATTTCTCTCTTTCTCTTCCTTCTCCTCCCCCGACTCCCGCCACTTCGGCAACTTTGCCATTTCTTTGCTGGACCTCTTTAATAATCTGCGAATTTTTTGCATTGACGAATTATGACCTTCGCCGGAGAAGTTTTGAAACCGAACATAAGCGAGAGATTTTTCGTGAGGATTTTGAGAGATTCTCTTTGAACGATAAGACATTTGTTAAGAAATTTCAATTTTTAGTGAAACTAACAATTGGCCATATTTCAATCTGGCACAAGATAAAGATGTCAACTGAATCTATTATGAATGCAAATATGAGGAAAGCGCAGAGAGAGAGAGAGAGAGACTTTAAAAAGATTCCATTTAAATTAGATTCCATTGACCATTGAAATCATTTGAATATTTTTTTCACCTCTTTTTTTTTTTTTTTTTGTTTTGTTTAAAGAAAAAATGCCCACGTAATGTCACGCTTTAGGCAATAAAATTATAGTTCATTTTATGTAGACTGAGGATTAAATAGGAAATTATAGAGTAAATCTCGTAGATTTATTAGAGACATTATATTAAATGTTGTGTTGCGTTGATAATTATGTCAGATTTAGATTGTGTAAGTAATTACAGTATTAATCGTAAACATTGTTAAAATGCTTGGAAAATTGAAAAGTCCTTGCATTTGAATAGCTTTATCTAGAATCCTTTTTTTTTTTTCTTGAATGGGGTGATTCCACGAAGGACGAACAAAAAAATTCATTGACGAGTCCGGTGCAGCTGACATATCGATAATTCTATGTTCTGCGATATTTAGTTTTGTCATTTTTTCTTACGCAAACATTGCAATCGAATGTGTCTGAAATTCTCAACGATTTTATATATTTTTTTTTATACAATTATTCGATGAGTTAATCGATGAGAACTTCAGAGACACAATCGACGTTATTTTAATGCTTCTTTTATGATAGAAAATTAATTGTGCAAGATGAATTTGCGATAACGACGAGATCGTGGAAAGAAGGAAAATAAAAGAGGCATAAAAAAGAAATGATACACGATGTATTACAAGTGGCCATAAACCGTGCAGAAATGTCCGACTGCAAAAGACAATAAAGATGCGCTCGATATTGATATTAGACGTTGCGTGTGTAAACGGCAGTCGTTACCATTGGTGCGTAAGTCAAAAGCAACAGACAATTAAAGGTTCGCGATAAATGTCATAAGCTAAATTAATGATGTGTTAATTCGAGTGTCAGGTGTTTTCTTATTATTATTATTATTATTATTTTTTTTACAACGGTGCCATTATTAGTCACGTGTGCGTACTTTATGCACTCGGGCGACGTACGACCACTTTTGATGTCCTTATTATTAAATTGGAATTAATTATTTTTAATTGCACACAAAGCACATTGCCATTGGTGTTAAATCGCCTATGGTTATTTGTCCAATTTTCATATTGAAACGTAAGCTTTCGAGATCTGTGTATTTTGTATTCCTTTAATGCTGTACAACATTTATCATAATTTTAAGTACGCGTTTCCGTTGTTTGCAATTATTAACTTCCTGTTAATGATTAACATTAATTTCCTTGAACCCTCGAGCCAAAAATCCATTTCACAACTTCAATTCATAAATCGGTTCTCGGGAAACCATTTTTTATAGCAAATTGAATAAATTTGCAATTAAGTGTATAAATTAAATTTTGTTTCTTTTTTTTTTTTAACGACTTTGCATAGTAGCAGATGTGTCAGTCAGAAATCTAGTCTCAATTTCATTTCATAATATATACAAACGCATGACAATCTGAACAATAGATCTCTCTTGTAACGTTGATATCATTGGTTGATAAACATTATGCTTTACATGCATGACAAAACAGCTTCACTTTCTTAAGCCTTTGACGTATCGATGGCGAGCTTTATTTCTCATTTTCTCATTTCTTTCATTTGCCCATTTGCCTGAAATTCATTGGACCTTGAGTTTTTCATTTCAATGAAATTCAATTTGCAACAAAGAAACAAAAATTCATTTCCACGCAATAATCATTTCAAATGATATCAAACGTAATTTTTGCAATGAAAAAAAAAAAAAGGTAGAATATAAAACACATCTTGCAAGGTTTTTCCTGTTATTACTTCAAAGGTAATCTCTGAAAAATTGCTTTGATTTTAATAACGAGTTTTTTTAAAATTAGTAATGACTCTAAATCAAGTCCCAAAGTGTGACTCAAGCCTTCTTATAATACTCGAGGTGGCAGTCAAGGCGTTCGCTAGTCGTAGATTATTTCACGCGCGTGGGCAACTGTCTAGAAAAGGACACGTTACAGTTTATTATATGCGTAAGTTCCTGCCATCCATTATTCTCTCTCCGAGTATTTCGAAATCCATGTCAAAGTAACAAAACGCTTTGACTTTGTACAAGATTACAAGTGCACTTTGTCCGAAATTATTGATTGTGCATTGGTGCCAATGTAACGAAACTGCAGAAAGAACGAACAAACAAAAATTACAGACAAACAAATTAGCGTATCGAATTTCAAAATTAAAAAAAAAAAAAAAAAAAAAAGTTGCAAAAACATTGATAGTCCAATTCTGATATAAGAACAATGACCTTTAAACGTTCAATTTCAACCATTGAAAATTGATGTGAAGATATTTTATGAAACAAATAAAGATGAAATGTTATTCTGTCGTTAGCAAGATTATTTTATCCTTTTAGTAACTTACGAGTCTATAAATGTTAAAAATATGATCAGGAAAGTGCAAGGAAAAGTGACACATGGTTTCAACATCAGAAATTCGAAAGTATTTTGCGCACACGAAGTTTCATGCTTGATTAATATAGAAATTGAAATATCTTCACTTTTTTTTTGCCTGTTGTTTGCTTTTGTATTTTTTTTTTTTTCTTTTTTTTTGTCGAACGTAAGGCAACGGGCATTCTGCAACTAGCCACGCCTAAAAATCCTTTGACACGCGTTATTTTGCACCTTCTTATCTATCCATGTATATATCGTACATTGACATAAATGTAGACAGGCTTTTTTATGATTCAAAGTGGCTTTATTTATCAACGACGACGAACGAAATTTCTGTACATGTTAATAAGATTTAATGTGTCTACAAAAATTGTATGCTAATATTTCTTATTGTCGCTTTATGTGATATTGGAATATCGCTTGAAATATTTTTTTTTTTTTTTTGTTGGAAGATACGAATTGAAGACAAGTTTAATTGAAGTTTTTGAGGAAACTAAGTATTGTAAAAATCTTGATTGAATTTATAACTTGAGCAGCAATTAACGTTGAAAGCAAGTGACTCGAGTTTTGAACTTAATGTCCCTGGAGTTTTGAAAATAACTGCTCATTTATTTTTAAGGAGGACGTTAAAGCAAACATTTACCGTCAGAATCGGAACGCGGATCATTAATTTTCATTAAAGTCAAATGAGAAATAAATATTGAAAACGCAAATGTTTTGAATAAAAAACCGCTCGCAAATATGTTGCGACTGATTGCGCTACATAACTTTTGCTTTTAAATTTGCACTCGTTATACATTATGTATTATGCAATTACGGCACGATATTAATGGACGAAATTCCTCTGAGCTATCCGCATGTTACGTCTTATTATCTCGACAATTCGAAGATATTCATTTGCTCGTTGCAACAATATAGATTGCTGTTAGATATATTTGCATAACATTAGATTCTAATGCAGATAGCGATTTTACAACTCCCGTTACTATCGGTCTTATATATTTATATTTATTATTTCATGATACATTGAAAGATAAATATAAGTTGCAAATAACGCCTGTGGCTTAGAAAAATTATATTGCTAATTAAAATTAGTTTCCATTGATATTACCAGATGAGAGAATTACCTTTTTATCGCGTTTGCTAAAAATGGCAAACATTCAATATCTTTGTGGTTGATTTGAAAGTTGGTATGAAATCTTTTAACGTTAATTCGTATCGTTAATTCTCAAAACAATGGAATTCAAAAATTTGAGGAATTTGTTATTTAATATTAGTGAAATATTCAGAATGAAACATTTAGTTGGCAATGGGAAATTATTCCAGGCTTTACATTATTCAAAGAAAATAAAATGTTTTAGTGCCGTACATTACAGGCTCGTGGTCGAACGTAAATGCATTCCACGCGATAACATTCATTATTTTAAGCCTGAATATAATGTGGCATGGCGTGGATTCAGGAAATTTTATTGTTACGAATGCATTACAAATGCTAAGGACAATGTGCAGTTAACAATAAACGACGCCTTAGCCCAAGTCAAGTTTCTAAGAAAATAAGCGTTACGCGCAGTCATTTATATTCTAACAGTATTTGTCACTTACACAATGTATTTATTCGATAACACATTGTACCTCGTCCTTTGGAAAGTAATCGTTTGCTTATAATAATGTTTATGTCAATGGCTGGTTTACGATATGGATAATTTAATGTTTATTGTTAATGAAATTCAATTATGTAATAACATTTTAATTGAAACTAATAAAATGTTTTCTTTCTTGTTTCAGGTAAGAGGATAATGTTTGCGTGGGAAATACGAAAAAAAAAAAAAAAAAAGTCAAGGATCAGGATACGAGTGAGTCGAGATTTTTTCTAGAGAATCTTTGATGAAAATCGTTTCTGAAGATTCCTTTTTAATAAGATTATTCATAAAATACTTACGTAGATTATTATTGAATCATTTCATGATGAAAAGATTGTTTCGTGATGATTATATTCATCCAGATCCAAAATCCATTGCAAATCAACATTCGCGCCTTCACACGAGCAAATGAAAATTCCACGGCATAAATAATAATTTACGACATAAATATAATTTAATATTTATTACCCTTTCTATTTAATTAAATGTCTCATAGTTGTTCACTAGCTTCTCACAGTCATAATTTTATAACGTCAAAATCACATTTGCAATTTGTCGAAAGTTCAATTTCGTTGCAAGAGAAAAGAATTTCATGAAGTTTTGTTTTAAAAATAATCTTATTGTGAACGTATCCTTGAATTTATAATTTTTGTTTGTATTGCACATTCATGCATGTGTAATGACAATTTCGTGTGGGACAAGAAATAATAAAAAATACAAAACGCGCCTTTGGAATGGCCATGAGAAATAGAAAAGTCTCCGCGCGAGAAGCTCTTGTACAATTACGCCGACGATGATGACTAACGATCGACGCCTCGTACCGATCATTACAATGCAGAAGACCGCCTGCTTATTATAAAACTGTATGTTATACTTTCAATGATTACAAGAAACGTGGAAAAAATCTCGTTGACACATTAACATGCAATGGGAAAATACAAATTCCCTCGTTACACTTAATAATGATTATCCTACTTTTTATATTTTCTTTATAAGAAGAAAAATCATTTTTATTTATAACACGTGAAATTAGATATTCATTAATGCAAAAATGCCATTCTTAATATTCAATCTTTCTGATCTGCGAAGTATGTTCTCTTTAGTCTCGGATTGAAAACAGAATTTTTTTATGAGAAAAACAAACAATTTATAGCCTGTTGAACGATTTTCGATTAAAAGGAAGTCAAACGTAATTTAAATTTTTTTGTTGTAAATTTACTTTTTGGTACGAGCATTGTCACGTTGGTTAACTGTTGCTCTGAAGCTCGGCGTGTACCGTTACATTGACCATACATGCCGGTTTGGTATCGACTGATAATCAGCCAAAAGAAAAACACATACGCTATATCGGTGGGATATAAATTAAAAGTGCTTTAACACCTTTTGACGGATAATATCGCAAATTAAATTTTCAAATACTTCAATTACGGATTAATGAATATATTTTGTCGACGCTTTTAAATTGTCATTAGCTCTTTTTATTTAGAAACTTTATGATTTACTTCGTTTCGTTACACTCCAAAGTTAACAGGACGTTGTTTTGTATAAAAACTCTTTTCGATGCTTCATGACAAATTGCTTTAATGAAGAGAAATTATTCTTTAAGAATTTTGTCACTTCTCTGGGTTCCTAACTCTTTAAACTGAGTTCCTGCTTCTAAATGATTTAAATTGCCGAAAGTCGACGTAACACTTTTATTTTTTTTTTTTTTTTTTTTTTTTTTCATTGATATCCCCTGGTGTCACTTCTGAGTACTCTAGCCGAAGATATATATATATATATATATTTTTTCTCTCGTCCCAGAACTGTTACGCAAGGAATGTAACCTTTGTAGGTATTCGGAGAGTTAGTTCGACAGGTATATTCGTTCAGGTTGACTGTTACTCTCGCTTCTGGCCAAAAGGGGTCGGGTATTATATGCATCATAACAACAGGGACCACTCAGAACATTCTCGAGGGAAGGCCATTACAATCTGGACCACAGTGCACTTCACTCCTCTTTTATTTTATTTCATCGCCTGTATCAAAACTATACTCCTATCGCTTACAATTTATAATTGTAAATCAAAAATATTACAATCATTCTAAAATAAATGATTATAAATCTTAAAATTGAATTCAGGCGATTTAATAAAACCAATAAATATTTCATTCGTATGGAGATAAGATAAATTTCCATAGCCGTTGTGATGCAACGAGAATAAAAAAGGAACTTTCTTTTTGCTCTAAAAAAAAAAAAAAAAATTGAATCAATACACAGAGAATGACAGTGGAAATTCTTGAAACACCCACAGTCGTACCCGAAACTTGTGGTACCGTTAGGAATGGCCCTCTCGACGTCGAAGAATAATAAATGACGCACGAAAGTAATAAGGCGTTCGGTTTTCCATAAAAGATGGTCACCTTGAATAGGAGAGGAACGCATATTTGAATGAGTGCCCAATCAGACTGAAATTGCTGGCGCATATCGTGCAACCTCTTCTCGCAGGTGGCACTGTATGTGTTCAACAGGTTCCATTCATTCTTCCCCCTACGTTCATCCTAGGGCCTTCTCCTCGCACACAGAAGGTACATCTTTTCAACACACGCACTTGTGCCTCCTGCATGATACACCATTGGCTCTCTCTCATTCCCATTTTCATAATAAGAATTATTCTAATTTTTATATGACACTTAAAACCAGAAGTGCGTCTGTGTGTGTGTTTTTTTTTTTTTTTTTCCGAAGAAGACAAACGAGTTTTTTTGTTCATCGTCCTAAAACAACAATTTCTGGATAACACTTATTATGTGCGTGAAGTTTCAAACGTAATTCGTTAAATAATTCGTTCATTGAAATAAATAATAATTTTATAAATCAAATTCATTATAAGAGTCTCATTGCATTTGTAATCAACATTATAATGAAATTTCAAAATGACAATCATTATTTCAAATTCGTTGAAACAGAAACATTACTTATTCAGTTTCTGAATTTGGCAATCAATGGACAATTTATAATAAGATTTACAATGAAGAGTTAATAAGTCTGTTTCTATACTTTTTTGTTTTTATCGCAGAAGGAAAAAAAAAAAAATAATGATGATGACGATAAAATTTCACGTCAACGAATTCTTGAAAGTATCTAACAACGATAATCGCGCAATTTCATCATTTTAAGAAATACACCGAATGAGTCAGTTGTCTCTCGTCACGTTCTTTCGGCTTGTCGTCAAATACCATCGAAATAAGCAATTGGCGTGCCTCGTCTGACACAAGAAACGCGGTCAAACTTTGTCCATGAAATATCGCTATAACCGTTAACAACAAACGGCGTAACATAGCGATGATATTTCATGAAAATATGACAATAAAACCGGAGCGCGCTTCCTCTCGAACGAGCGATATTCAAGCAATTTACTTTATTTTCATCGAATGACTCAGCTGTGAGTCCTGTATTTATAAATCGGCGCTACTCAAGAAAACCGCGACGCGGGGAAACGGCGGCAGAAAGAAGAACGAAGGCGCAGAATCGCGCCTTCGGCGTGGAAACGAGAGGACAGAGCGTGTTGTTATTATATTCAAGAGGAGGGTTCATATTGGATGACGCACGGTCAGCCATGCATTGATTTCGGATTAACTTTTTGCGCTGTTAATTTAACTTTTAAACGGTCGAGAGCCGCAAAAACGTGATTTTACAACGCGCCTTTTTTTTTTTTTATTCGCGCTGAGAATCGGCCAGAAAGTTTCGACTCTTGTTTTGTCGAGTCTCATTTTTCATTGGGTTTTGAATTATCTTTCGTTTTGGATTTAATGCTTTTAGATTACATTTATTTCTGCGCGTCGATCTCAGTCACGAGTCACGACTCGAGAATTGAAACGAAGCAAATTTTTGTTTGACTTTATATTTGTATTAAAAGCGTAATGTAATTTTAATAATCTGTTATCGAGATTTCAGTTTGCATTGCACACTTGAAAACGTGCAAAATTTTGATGGCCCCCAACAAACATTTATTATAACAAATGTTTGCATTATCTTCAATCGTTTGTGAGAGATATCGCAAAGTGATAAGTGATGTTTGCATAATATCAGTTCACTTCTGAGCTAAATGAAAACATTTTTGTACAAGTTGCGTTACGATAAATGCTGCGGGGCTCGTTTAGCCTTGTATCTGTTTAACGAAGTACCATACTTTATGGAATCGATTATCTTTCAAACAACCGTGTGGCACTTCCTACGATCAAATACTTACTCAAATAACTCAATTTACAGAGAAAGAAACGACAGAAAAAATCATTCGTACATCAAATTGCAAATTTTCTCAATTACAAATTGCCAATTACACAAAGAAAATGAACACAAATCCACGACTCTTACTCTTTTTCGTAGAAAAGAAAAAAAAAGTAATTGTATTAATTTTTTTTTTTTACACTAATCCATTATTTATTTACTTAAATTTTTTTTTGCAAAAACTCGACTCTGCGGTGAGAATAATATTTCTTGCTAGAGGCAAGTTGCAGTAATAGCAACCGTAGCAAATTGTCGTTACTTTGACGCCAATTAATGTCTCGTCAGAGCCACTTTTCTCTATCTCTTTCGCTCTCATTCTCTTTCTCATTAGCTCTTACTCCGTTTCCCTATCTCTTTATCTTTCTCTCTCTCTCTTTCTGCTTGAAAATGTGCGTTACATTAGCACTTCAAATAGGGCGTTTATATTGGAAAAGTAAGTTCAATGAATGTTTAATTCTTGTCTTTGAAAATGACGTTGTGAAACATTTGACGAAGCATGAATGAGAAGGTGGCAAATGGCAATTAACTTAACGCCAATCGTTGGATCGTGAGCGCTTATTATGCGATCAGGTTGAGTGTTGCCATAACCATTGCAGCCTAGGCAGATAGATCTTCATTTACTTCATAATCCGTCATTACGCTTCCACGTTATGTACTGCTCAAGAAAGGAAAACCTTTCGTTCGCAGTGCTTCCAATTAATGCACTAAGTTTCATTTCTGCAATCTAACATTTTTGCCAATAATAAATATTTCGTTCGTATGTTTTTTTTTTTTTTTTTTTTT
>JABFQA010001912.1:0-12394 GCA_022817065.1 Probaryconus sp. ZL-2020 | reverse complement strand
AAGGTTTACGCATGAATAAATATAAATGAGTGTTGGCGGAAGCGTCGATTTGGCGCGCATACCTTTCGCGCCTCTGTGTGTTATAAACTGCGCTAAAGTTAAATGAATTCGAAATGATCGATAAAGTTTATCAATGATCAATTAAACTTTGGAACGTGTGAGTGACGGGCTTCGTGGCAGTCGAGGGCGTAAGAGAGAAAACGTAAAGCAGACAGAGCTAGGACGTGAGGAATTCGTAAAAGAGGTGGCTGGCTTATTTAATGAACACGGTGCCCCTGACAGAACGGGAGATGTCGCAAATGTTGCTTGGAATGAAGGGGGCTAACGCTCGTCATGTTTTTTTTACGCGAACTTTCAATTACATTCGCAAAACGTCTTCACCGTCAAACTCAAACCTTACTATGTGCCTCATAGGGCTGATCCCAGTTTTTTACTATTCCAAACATGCCTCGACATTTGTTGAATCCACGTCACATCAAATTTCTTACAATTAAATCCAATGCGCATCATTTTCAATCAACTTTAATCGCAAATAAATTCATACCATTTTCACTAACACAAACGTGGCTGAATATCATTCAGATATATCTGAAACTCGAATAATGCAATTTATACTTTTAATTAACTTTAATTTATCTTCACTCGGTAACACACGACATATTTAAATGCATAAGATTTTTCATTTCCATTGAAATCCAGATTCATTAAGGAAGCAATAAAATATAAAGCCTCGAATAATCGTACAATGAAAATAAATGTCGTTATTTTATTTAAATTAAAGTCGAACCTTTGTCAGCGGTCAATATCATTGTTTGCTGAATCGAATGAAATGATGCATTAATTCTTCATGAAGGTATAATAGAGAGATCAAGTGTCTAAGGGACTTTGGATGGAAATGAGAAAGGAAAAGTCGCGCGCGCGAGTTTGTCGCGTCTCCATTTCGCGTCGTAAATGTAAACGCATTTGCCGCGGAAGGCGTGTATGTACGCCTTGATTTACATTAGATCTACTGAGCCAAGTATGGCCGTGTAGTACTACTGTATGGAAATTCAGTGTTTGACAGGTATCAGCGTTATGTTCAACGTAAACGGCTTTCTCGATGGTCGCACGCTTTCCATGTTTGTTGATGGCTCCAGCAGAAATTCTGCCTCAATTAGAATACATTGGGGTTGACGCACAGCAAATGCAATACACCGAATAAATTATAACTAACTAATCATTTAAGTTTTTCTACTTTGTCACCGACACGAAAGTATATTGTCTTTACAATTAAATTCGTAATGCGTTAAAACAAAATTTGTATTTGAGGTAGTATTTGCGAGATATTGATATTCAAAATTTAGGAACAATCTAAAACAGAAGTTTTAAATAAATTTTAACTAATAATAATGGAAATACATTGAGATGATCACTACGCAATTTTACTATCAAATTTTATTGGATTATTTGTGAAAAACTGGAATTGTGTTTGCTGAATTTTTAAAGCTGACTGTACTTGTCGACCAATCAGATGTCAACTTTCCTTTGGATCCAACGTTTATTCATTTTTTTGTATTTAAAATTTAAGCAGACGATATGTTTTAATTTTTAGTTTTGTTATTATAACGAAATAACTATGTTAATTTATCTATTTTTGAAATCAAATATCTTCGCTTCTAGACAGACAATGCTTCTGAAATTTTATCAAATTACCATTGAGGATTTATATTTTCGTTGTCTAAAATTTTAAACAATTCTGAGATTTTGGAGTTTTTGCAAGTACTACCTTAATTTCTTATAAACTTTTATTTGAACAGTGGTCAGCGAAACAGTTTGATGTTAAGTAACGTCCACAAAGGGCTCCATTCAAACATGCGGTCGAGGAATGTGTAAATGAATCTTACGTCTTGTTTGTAGGAAATATGGAAGCGTGATACGATGTAACATAGCATCATAGTCTTCTAGTCGCTAAACGAAGCGTGTGCCAGATGGAATGCAGGTGCGTTTCCGTACGGCGGACAAGTCTGTGAATTAGGAAATGGTGAAATGGCGCAGGCACGGTTAAATATACACGAGTCCCTTAAACCCACTTCTAATAATGTATGTAGGTAACGTAACATGCTCCAACGTAATGTATGTGTCACAAAGCGGTAGCCACCCGTATAATGGCACTTCACAAAAGTAAGCATAAATGGAGGCTATAAACTCGCGATACCTGCCCATTCGACTGTGTCGTCATTCTTTAAATAAGAATTTCTCTGCCAGCATATTTTTTTTTCCCTTTTCTAACTTCGTTCGTGACTTTTTAACTTTACATTATAAATAAGTACACAAACGCACGTACATATTTTACTTTTTTTTTTTTTTTTGTTTTTGCTCGAAAGAAAAGCATTTAGAATATTTATTGTAATGTGTCCTGAAAATGTCCTTCGAAATATTATTCACGTCTTATTTGGAGTCCGTTATTTATGTTCATAATAACGTTTAATGCCTGTCAGGGTACACATTAAACAATTATAAGGCCGAGTATGAACAAAGTCAAAGTGTGGCAATTGTCATTCATTTGAATGGCAGAATCTTTTTCACGGCAGGTACCGAAGATTTCTACCTGGGAGATTAAAAATCGTTTAAAACAATGAATGAAATGCTCATAAATTCGAATATATCTGTTTCTTTCACTCGTAAAAATATTATTTACAATCCGGCAAATCATACGAAATAAACAATGCATAAATTGTTGAAACTTTTATGACCCATTCAGTAAAGCGCCACTTGACAGGACGGGGTATCGCCTGTTCATTTTTGACTGTCGTAGAACGTGCGAATGTTTCGTTTTAGTTTCATCGTGATTCATTTTTCAACGTCCAAGGGAATGACCACTGACCCATATTTGATGTATTTACTTCTTTTCAGTCTGGAAAATCCTGCACGTGGTACAATAAAAGCGCAGTTAGTTTTTAACTAATAGTGACGTATTGTCATTTTTAGTTTGAATGGAAGAGGTCTAAGGACTTATTATATTTCTAACATTTCCTACCATTTTTCACAATTTTTAAGCATAACTAATTTAAATCTGACGTCGAAAAATAGTTGTCCACATTTGTGAATGTATTTTATTTTGAAAAGATGAAGTTCAATGAATGATTTCAACTGAATGATTTCGATTGAAAGAAAATTTATCAAATATAATTTTAATTATTTATTAATTTTATTTAGCGGTAATTTATAATTGTAAATTGAAGCAGGTACGCGCAAAATAATAATATCATTAATTCATAAATTTCTTTAGAAGCACAATTATATTTATTGAGCAATATAATTCGTGAAATGAATTCGAGTTGGGTTAAAATATCAAATTTTAAGTAATATCATAAAAAAGTAAAGACAAATAACAAAATATAATAAATGGCGATCATAAAGTTGGTGGGACTGTGAAGGACAACATTTTCGATCATAAAATACTTGTAAATTTGCGTGACACCGAATGAAAAACTGTCGCTGTCGTAGAAAAGCATAAAAATTTATTAATACACAGTCGTAGTGATAACCCATGATAATTCAAATTTGTTACCCGATACATCCCACTCGATTTGTATTGTATGAAGTGATACGAAAATGATCGCCAACATGCAAAAATATATATCCAGCCCGTTTTGGAGCATTAATTATTCTGACCGTTACGATCGTGCGACCGGAAATCCTACGATCGCCTTGTCGACCTTCGAGATTATTAAAGAGAAACCCGACAGTGTAGATTTGGTCCTGTTTCGGGAGATGCTATCAGACTCAATTTTTCTGTCCTTTTCGCTCTCACGTATCTATCGCGTGTGTTTATTTCTTTTCGGGACTTGCGCGGCGTAGAAGGGTCAATCCTTGAACCATCTTTAAGAGAATGAAAATATTCCATTTCACCAATTCCTCGTTTAGAATTTTAATAATCATATTTTGGATCCTTCCCTTTGTCACTGATTCAAAGAAGCCAAATCACAGGTATTTCGAAATTTCGAAGAGCTAACACATACCCGTCAATTTTATTATTAAAACAATAAGGAAACAAAAAAAAAAAAAAAACAAGAAAAAAAAAAAAGAAGAAAAAGATGAAAACAATTTTGCCATTAAATCAATCGAGTGTCTACGTTGAGGAACATTTTTGTCAACGAGAAAGTTTCTCAAATAATTTATCGGGATCGACGATGATTCGTTTCCATTGATAAGACGAAGATTTTTAATGGCTGTGAACTTTTGCAAATAAACGAGCGATAATATTTTCGCGCTGAATTAGAACGTTGTTATTGCTAAATGATTTGAACGTGGAAGCAAATGTTTTGGGAGAATTGAAACTTCGTTTGAACGTCAAATTGAAATGTTCGTCATATCGGAATTACAAATTACTGCTTTGTCTCATAACATTGCCATGAAACGGCAAATTAACCATCGTTTTCAATAGTTAGATTGGCAGAAACATGAATTCATTTCTGCAATTAACGGCGTTGGATTATCAAAGGGAATTTACAAAGTTATTAACCGAATAAAATTTCAGAAATTTCTTATAATGAGGATTGTCCTTTTTTTTTTTTTTTTTTTTTTGTGGACATTGAAGAAGTTTCTTTTTCGCCAACGAAATCATCTCGATAGAAATGTTCGGCAACTTTGTTAATCAAGTGAAAACATTAAGTTGTTTGTACAACTTTTTTGCAATGCAAAAAAAAATGTATGTTCACATTTCATTTGAATGATTGATAAAATGTTGTTTTTCAACTTTTACATAATCCATTTCTCTTTTTCCATCCTCCGGATTTCAAATGATATGTTACTGAAACGTTGGAACAGTTTCCTGATGTTTTAACTAACTTGTAGTATTTCTATAATTTTACGGCAAATATTTAAATTTCAAAGGAAATTAAAGCAATGAGTTAAAAAAAAAAAAAAAAAAGAACAAGACAAGAAAAAACTACATTCAAATTAACTGTATTTACATCAATTTACTTTTACCTAATAACTTTTATGTAATGTAAAACTAATTTTGTGCGATTCTCTAACTCATAATTTCTATTTTTGCATGTTCTTTGTATCCGAGCTTCATAATCGAACCGTCACTTAATTATCAATAAATATCTAGGACTTTGAAATTACATTACCTATTATTCATTAACTCAAGGATCATTCCATTCTTTCCACATAGGTTTTTCAAAAATGCCTTAACAAGATTTGATGTATTCCGCTCGTTCAAAATTTAATTTTATTTCAAAACTAAAAAGCTAAAAAAAAAAAAACAAATTAAAAAAAATTCATATCCATAACAACAATTAGAGAGTGTCTGAAAAAACCAATACTTATGACGAAATCTATATTGACATTGTGAAACGAAATAAATTGAGTCGGGAATATCAACCTTTTTTTTTTTTATCGTCGAAATTAATTTATGAAATACGTAAAACGATACGATCAGTAATTTGTGGCAGTGTCTGGCTTTTGTTTGAAAGTGCATAAAATGACTGGCAAATGATAGCTGTCATTAACATAATAAGTGGACTATTCTGTTTACCTATAAACATCGATATCAAAGGGGGACAAAATTTTAGAAAATCTATAATTAATGATTAATGTTTTAATCAATACGAGTATTAAATGGTCGCGTATTAAAAGTTGACAAATATAAATAGGCTCGTCGATGGGAGGGGGACGGGAGGGAAGGGGGTTCGCGGGGGAGAAAAAATGCTTTGAACTTGTTCCAGCGAGGAAAGAAAAAAAAAAAAAAAAGAACACGTTGATAAGCAATCAGTGGTTCTGATCAGAATTCGAACCAGTCATAAACGATTACTCGGATTACATTACCATGCCATTTGCTCACTAACCCAATTAGCAAGAGAGAATGGAACGATCCATCTCGCGTCTCTTTACGATCTTCTGCTGACAAAGCATTTGCTACCATTCGAAACTGACGCCACGGAAATTAATGGTATTCCGATTTCGAAATCCAGGATCCTCCGGCATTGTCCCGTAAGATATAATGCGCGTCAGGTTTCAAACGTTGATTTTCAATTTTAATGATCTACATTTATCGCGAAAGAATTTTTAGAAATAATAGACGATAAAGAATCTTAGGAAATGATCTCAAATTATTCGGCAAATTCACTTGCAAATTCACTTTTTTTTGTAGATTTTATGGTGAAAATATTTACAGTGAAAAATGTTTGTTAAAGTATTTTTAGCGAATCTCAATTTCAAAGATTACTTTCCGACGATCATTTCTCTAGATTATTATTAGTTGAAAATCAACGTTAGAAATTTCATGCTATAAAAGATGCAACACATTAACAAACGTTACGGTACTTGTATTTTATTTTAACAATGGTTTTTTATTTTGTCGATAATATTCGAAGATCATCGAATGATTTCTCCGAAAAAATCGACGAAGATGATTGCAATTTTAACAGCAAACTAATAAAAATGACTATAAACAGTGACGTTTTTTTTTATATATATATCTATATCCTATATATATAAATTGGAAAGCGGGAATATAAAAAGAACCAAAAAAAAAAGAAGAAAAAAGTATTTTATATCGGCATTAGTTTTTGTAATAAAATTTGCAAAATTTAAAACGTCGTATACTTTCTAGATAGATACAAAATTGCTCGCAGTTGTGAGAAGAACATCATTTTAAAGATGATTTAAAATCGGTATTTTATACGTTCCAGTAACATCGAGCGATGCGAGAGATCACTTTCACGGTACAAGGCCGTCTTTAACAAGTAACAGAATTAATGCTTTATACCTACAATTAGCCGTGGCATTACAACGCACATTATTTTGGAAAATTTAATAATTATACGTCGTCGGGTTTTTGAGAATTGTTCGTCCGCAATTTTCGAGTGTCGTAATTTCAACTTTATTTGAACTAAAAGTTCATAGATTTCGATGAAACAATTCAACCAAAGGACCAAAGAAAAAAGATCAGTCGAACAAAAATCATTTTTTAAATATTATTGCAAAGTATTAGAGTCGAGCATCGAAAGAAAATTGAAACGTTTCATTAAACAAAATGAAATTCAAAAGTGGAATGAAATAATTGATCATTATTATGTTTTCTATTGGAATAATTCTGAACGTATTGACTGAAATGTTTAATGAAGGAACGATTCTCGACACATTGGACGCGATGCAGCGTGTCAGTTTATTAAGCAATTTTAATGGCGCTTTCATTAAATACGTAATTTATCCCAACCAATCTGTGTTAATTATGTTAATAAAGTAATTATTGTAATCGTTATTGTTATAAATTTTATAACACGAGAGTGCTGTTTTAACGATAAAGAAAAAAGTAATTCTTCGTTCATTAATAAAATGTCTACCTGCTGTTATTCAATTAGAGTCGTAAAATTCATGAGCGGTGAATTATTATATTTATATGTTACGATCTTGAGAGCTCCCTCATTTGCTGGTTTATTAGGGTATGAATACGCACTTCGTATAAGACAATGGAAAATAAATTGAATTTGTTTTATTTTCTTTTAAGACGGCGAATGTTTAGAAATTTAATCATTATCTTTTGCGCCCCGAGTACCTTTTACATCTAAAAGAAAGTTCGACTAAAATTATTTTCGGATTTTTACTTTTCTATTATCTTCAATTGAAATCATTGAAATCTTTCTCTGAAATTTTTTGTTCCCGAGGGATGAAAAAAAAAAGTGATTTTGAATAAGTAGAACGAAATTTGAATTAAGGTTGATTTTTTGTTTAATGATTCTTTTTCTTTTTTTTTTTTCTTTGGTTGCCGTTGTTTTTGTTGCAAGGGAATTGAGATGACACAATCTTGTTAAAGTTTAACAATGGAATCGAATATCTCAACGGAATAAATTACGTCGCGAAAGTTACTGACAGACTGTTATGATTGAATAAATCCGTGTTATCAATTATCATAATCCAACAGTTCACAAGCATTGGTAATCTACATAAAGTGTTCCGTTGTACTATCGTTTATCGACGAGTTACTAATTCTCAATGTTGCATTTGATTGCCACTGTAATAAAAGGCAATTTCATCGATGCAATTTTATAAACGAATGCATCCTTTTTAGAACAGCGTCTATTTCGCTTTGCGATCCGCTCGACAATTGTTTCGCACGAAAGATTTATAAAAGAAGTGTTGCTTCTGACTTTTTGACATTTCCATTGAAAATAAAATTTCTAATTTACTAAACTCTCAATCAACACCGAATCATCTTACACGTGATAAAGGAAATTTCGTCACAATTGCCTATAAAAACTTGGTTCCCACAGTCTTTAAACATTATACAAAACTTTTCACTTGAAAACATTCACGAGCCTCAACGCTCTTCATCTTATCGTTCTGCATCAAAAATACCATTTTTTTAAAAAATCCAAAATATCCAAAAAAAAAAAAAAAAAGAAAATTTTCATCATCAATTAAAATTTGCCATTACAAATAGAAAAAGATCATAATTTCTTCACGAACTTTCTCTAGAAAAGCAGTAATTGAAAAATTAGAATTAACGTCGCAAAATTTAATTGCAACAGTTTTTTTTTTTTTTTTGCATTTAATGAAAGGGCCGTGGAATTCGCGTGACAAAGCGTGCAAAATCGAGCGCAAACGAAAGGTGTCGCGTTATAAGGCGAAGGCAGAAAAAGGGAAAGAAAGAGAGCAAAAAATAAGAAGGCCGTTAAGTTTAAAAAGATTAAGATCGTTAAGAAGTGAACTCACGTGCTGTCAAAAGGATCAAGAGAACTGTGACTAGACTAAGATAATAGGACCGAGTTGATGGTGCTGATGTAGTTGATCGCGTCATGATGCCTTCGTGGTTACTGTCGATGCAAGTTCCGCCAGGTACCCAGTCCCGCGAGTTCCACTACTATCGCCGTTTTACCTGCTTCGTCTTAGCCCCGTTCTTCTTCCATTCCCTCGTGCTCCTTCTTTATTCACAAAGGAGCCTTCTCTTTTCTCAGAGCTATCGTTTCGCTGCTTCACAACAAACATCTTTCACACTTCTGATTTTCGTGCCATTTTCCTAACTCCATTGGGGGGCCTTCTTCAACTACCACTTTCCAAAAGCAATTCTCTCCCCAGGTCTTTGGAATTTTCTTTCATCCAAGAGACTATCCAAATTTACAAGCAATTTTAATCATCGAGAAAAAAAAGGATTTGGATCTTCTATTTTTGGTTTATGGGTGAAAATCAATTTGATCAATTTTCCCAGTAATTATCGTATATGGGAGAGATTGGCAATGCATGTGGAGTCATGGATAGGATGAGATTGCCTTGGCATTCTTCAAGAAACAAACGTAACTTTTATTAGCAAAGATATATTACTGTTAAAGGAAGTGGATTTTCTATTTGCCATTTTCTAACATATTTTATTAAAGAATTTCACACGATTATTATTCAGGCACGAGTGTTTCGTGGAATCGTTTCAAGAAGGTCCCCATTTAAAAGTAAGATTTTCTGGCTCTTGCATTCGTGTTTTTTTTTTCTTTTTTCGTTTTACAAAAATCAAAGAATTTTTTTTTTATCTTCTCAAAAATCGTTAAAAGTAATTATGATTTTCACCTTCGCTTTTTGTGTAATGCAATTTTACATTTGTGCTCCATAACCGCAGATGTTACAATACTCGCAGGTTGCTCTCTATTTTGTCATGGCTGGTCTGATATGCGGGCCATATATATTTCTCTCTTTCTCATACTCTCTGTGTTCAGTCCAGAGGTATCCAACCTAGAAACCGCCTTCTTCGCGGGATAACAGCCATATCGCGCCAATTATAAACAATTACCACTCACGCAACAATCAGACTCGTCTTGTACTAAACCGCATTTTCATTCGAGGTGAATAACACCGCGGCGTCACGTGGTTCAAAGAATTCTAACGAGATTATTCATCGATCTGACGATGATTCTCAAGGTAGTGACTTTTTCTCGGGAATATTAATAGCGTTTATTGATTATCGATCCCGAGAACAAAGATACAGCGACGTCGCCGAAACACAGTGAGAAAAATGTATAAATCATTTTCCCACAAATCAATCAATTAATTTATGATTAATCAATGCTTGCAAAAAAGAAAAAAAAAAATGGTTACGCAGACGTTAAAATGACGTTAAGGCGTCGTTACGTTTTGATTGTTGAGGAATTTTATCTATGCCATTATAAGCGCAACGTTAATTGTGCAGTGAAAATTAAATAAAATGCATAAAAACAATCTGCGAAAGTATGCGCAAAAATTGGCATGGCAGTGCAATAATTAACATCTGCGCAGCTGCGCAATTATTGTTTTGATATTTTGTAGCAACTAAATGCATGTAAAATATGCGGTTGCATGAATAGCGGTTTCAAACCACTCTCACTTGGTTTTACTTATGAAATAATAAATTACTCAAAGAACCAACTGAAAGCAGATGACACGAAATGTGCATTATGTCACGCGATTAGCCGCTATTTGTCGGACGAAAATTGTTATTTTACCAAAACTTGGGCAATGATCAAAAGAATTAATCGAGAACAAATCATTAATGAATAAATAAACGAAAACACTTTTTTTTTTTTTTTTCGTTTGTAATTGTGAAGAAATCTTTTTTTTTTTTTTTTTCATATTAAATGGCAAAGTATGATGATTCAAGCAAACATTATATAGGACGTACAATGAGTGAAAGTGAGAGATCGATCAACTTATCAGAAGAAGTATCTGACAAATTGTTCGAAAATCAATTGTTCGAATTTTTTTTTGACAAGATTTTTCATGTCGAAATTTTTGATATTTCAAGATTGTTCATGAAAATGTCACATTGAATTAAAAGTCATCGCTGTTAATAATTTGTACGGTATTTTTTTGTTTGTTTGAATATAATCAGAAATTCTGAAAATCTTTTGAAAAAAAAGTAGCGTTTAAATTGCGCTTGGCCTCTCACTCTTACTTTTCTATGAAGGTCGGTCAGGGATTTTCTCTCGAATCATTTTTATTTAATTGATTGCTATCGAAGCGATTTAAACATTAGAGCGTGCTGATTCTTGATTAATCGCATTTCGTGATTTTTTAATGAACGATCTCGTGTTCGCGTTCTCTGTAGTTTTTCGATTTGTATTAATCATACATTTTAAGGCAATCGTTGCGCTTATCATTAATTAACATTAAAGCAACGGACTAAATATCTTAATTAAGGTAGTTTGCTGAAAGAAGTGGGAGGCAAAAACCGTCCAGAATGAAAGGCGTCCAGAAACGTTGATTTAATATACAATTTAGTATAGTTCAATACGTTTCTGGGCGCTTTCATTCTCGACGGTTTCTGCCTCCCAACGAACTTGCATATTTATAATCAAACTCTACCTTATGTCGATCTGTTATCAACAATATGCAGATCCCTACGTTAACGACGTTTATCAATGTCTCAGGAAATCAATAATGCATAATCAATCAACATTATCGTAATTCATTACACGCATGATATGAATTCAAAAAATACTTTATCACGTATTTTGGCAAGGATTTAAAAAAAAAAAAAAAAAAAGAAATATTTTTCGCAATTTACAACAGTTTCTTCTTGAAAAATTTATTGCAATGATATTAACATTTTTAACGAATGTTCCAAAAATGCCAATTGGGAGAATGCATAATTAGAAATGCTTTTAAATTCGTTGATAAATTCATGAATTCACAATGCAATGATATTCGCACAGATGGCGCGAAAAATTCGCATTTATTTCAATCGATTTTGGGTATTCGCATATTGCAAAATTATGCAAGGCAGGCTGCTGTAATTACTTTTCAATAAACGCATTACATTGGACAAAGATTTTTATGATTTTATTATCGCATTTGATATATTTATGGTGCCAAAAAACTGTAAATTTTAGTAATGCAGAAATTCCCTTAACAGGAAATTACAGTGGAAATGTAAAAGTGACGGAGTGCGCGCCGTTATGAAATATGCAATGAAGAAAAATTTTTTCCCAAAAAAAGAATAAAAAGAAAAAAAAAAAAAAAAACACGTTAGAATGATGTACGTGCATTATTATTTGAATTATGCAAAAGGAAGAATCGTAATGCGTTAAAAAAGTTTTTTTTTCAATTTTTACATAGAAGCTTCAAAAGTATTTTAAGTTCAGCGATGAAATTTTCATCGCATAAATGTTGATTTGTTGTTAATAAAATCATAATTTGTTTTACGACAATTGTTGCAATAAAATTATGAAAACGAGCTTATGCAGTTATTATAATGATTGGCAAACAAGTTTTCTTAGACGCGATTGGATATGACCTGGAAATTTCTATTTTGTCCCACGTGTTCCAGTTACTCGATTAATGTAGTTCTCTAGTTCCAAGCAACTGGGCCATCCCTTCAAACGCTCTATTCAATCTATTGTCCGTTATTTACTTTTTTTTTTTTTTTTTTTTTTTTTCGTTTTCT
>JABFQA010001911.1:0-12394 GCA_022817065.1 Probaryconus sp. ZL-2020 | reverse complement strand
TTCAAGATTTCACATTAATACAAATCGACGCTTCTTACGAAAAAGATGCCACTTCAGAGTGACCAGAAAAAATTAAACGTATCTTCAAAAGTCTTATGATAGGGATGTGTTTAATTTTTCTAGTCACTCTGAAGTGGCATCTTTTTCGTAAGAAGCGTCGAAATAGTGGTATTCACACAAATAAAACTTGCTGATTCGTAATATCTGGCAATGATTTTGTTAATGAAGAAAGCAACACCAGTGGAGCGAGAACAATTTTACTATACTGTATTGAGACTAGCAGAATAGCATGCGAACCTGGCGGAATATGATGGAAGTACAACAATGGCGGTCATTAAACTAATGTAAATAATTAAATTCTATTGTCTTACTGGTTTAATAACGGCAATGACAGCAGTTGCTTTCAGCGCCGCCGATGGGTTCTGCTAGTCCAAATAAGAAAAATAATTATTTTCTGGATATTTTTAAAAACATGTACTATACACGTAGAAAAATGTTACTACAAAAATTACTATACTTTATCATAAAGCAGGGACAAAAACAAACTGAAGATATTTACTATAGGTTTATAGTAAAAATTTACCTAATTTATATTACAATTTAGTATAAAAAGAATAAATTTTATTATTATATAGGTAAATTTTTACTATATTCGATAGTAAATATCTCCAAAGTTTGTTTTTGTCTTTGCTTTATGATAAAGTATAGTAATTTTTGTAGGAACTTTTTTCACCGTGTAATATATTGAAATTATATTACATTTTGTTTCAAATAAAATGCGAAATATTAAGTATGTGTTATTTTTTACGCTACATAAAAAAGTACGGGAATTTATTGTACTGTATTGCAATTTTTTATAAACATTTGTGAAGTATAACTAATTAAATGTTACAAATTGATACAGTTTATGATTATCCCAGCATTACTGTACATGATAATAATTTTAATGTATTTTAAATAACAGCAATATCGTTTTCGCCGCATGAAATATCGACCAAAACCACTATATGTGCAACGTACTTGGGTCCCTATCGCGATAAATGTGTCATAGGCCAGTAGCCAAGATTTTTCTAAGCGAAACACTTTGTGGCTTGGCAAATATACTTCGCATATATGTACGTGCAGGTGTGGTGTGTCCGTTATTACATAACTTATCGCCTCGACCGGACAAAGATTCATCGTTGCAGTCATGTGTTTTGTCATTATTGATTTTTATTTATTATCGATTATTGATGCTAAAATATAGGCGACATTAAGATACATATTTCAAATCATTCGCAATGTTTGTGGGAATTATTGTTTATTATATTTATATTAATTTTATTTATATAAAATTTTATTACTTTTTATACAAATGGTTGATGTAATTAAAATTTTTACACTGAGAAAACAGTTTGAATAAAAATTACTATCTTTGCTCATACCGTGGCAATATACTTCCGCACATCAAAAAATTATTATCTTTCTTTGTAATAATTAAAAATATCCTGATATAAAATAGGAACATTATATCTAATTTTAAAAATTAGATATTATTTTTTACAAAGAAAGATAGTAATTTTTTGATTTGCGGAAGTATATTACCACGGTATGAACAAAGATAGTAATTTTTATTCAAACTGTTTTCTCCGTGCAGACACGCAAGACTCGTCTAGTTCAAGTACTTATCGAGAAAATAGGCCCGATAATGCAAATCCAACATTGGATCAAAATGTAGAAAATACGGTTCCTATAGAAGATGTTTCGGGGGATCCAATTCCCACAGCTGACAATACAGCTGAAACAGCAAAAGCTCCTGAAACGGACGTCACAGATGATATTTTGGAATTATTAGGAGATGATCCAAACAAGGACGACAAGATAGGACCGAACATCCATCAGGTAATAGCTGATAGATGGTCTAAAACATTAAAAGACGGTCTGGAAAAAGGAAAAATAGAAGACTTAATAAAAAAGTATCCCCCAAGTGGGAACTGTTTAATGATGAAAGCTCCAAAACTGAATCCGGAAATCAAAACAGCTCTAGGTTATCATTGTCTTAAAAAAGACAAATATCAAACCCTACTGCAGACACAATTAAGTGCAGGTTTAAGTTCCCTGGGCATGGCACTCTCAGAGTCTATAGAGAAAGCAAAAGATTCGAAGGAGGAAAATAAAAGGTAACACTTTTAAGTGATTCGGGAAAAATTCTCACTGACCTCCAAAATAAGATGTCAAAGACTAGACGTTACTTCGTCACCCCAGGACTGAATACAATTATAAAATCAATTGCCGAGGATACATCAATTGGAACTTCGCTTTATGGAGATAACCTATCCGCACGTCTGAAATCGGCAAAAACGGTAGAGAAAACAAGCAAGTCAATCGCAAAACAGGACTTTTCGAAGAAATATACGAAGACAGACAAACGACAAAAATACTATACGAACACCAATAATTTAAACTGGAAAGGCTCCTACAAGAAGACCCAAGCGAGGGGCCCGAAGTCACAATACCGGGGCAACAATTGGGGCAATTATCGCCCGAGTCACAAATAAAGGTAAGCACTCTAACAGGTCGTTTAAAATTTTTCAAAGAAAGGTGAGAAGACATAACCTCAGACCAGTTAATTCTAGAGACCATTCAAGGCTATAAAATTCCCTTTTGCAAAAGGGTACATCAAAATAAGCCACTTCCCAGGTAGAAATTGTCTAGTTTTTCGTAAAACATGTAACGCAAAAACTTTTGAAAAACTTGCAACTCGTGAGAAACTTACAAGAAAATCATGAGTTACTTGAGAATTGCAAGTTTTTCGTTAGTTCTTGCGTTACACGTTTTACGATAAACTAGACAATTTCTACCTGGGGAGTGTGGTGAAGAGTAGGAGAACGAATGAATGAGGATTGTCTGCATTTTTCAGAGCCATATTCTGGTGGGACTGTTATGATTTGGGCAGGAATTAGCAGAAATTATCGGACAGAACTTGTAATATTCCTCTTCCAGCAATGAATGCTGAACGATATATTCGGGAAATTTTAACGCCACATGTTCTTCCCATGAATCAGCGAATGAACGGCCAGCTTATATTGGTACATGATAATGCAAGAGGACTTCCGGTTGTGACGCGAACCTGAATGGTAGTACATGTGTAGAGCTGATTTTTAAGCATAGTTTTTTCGGTAATTATTGTATTGTTGTTCCTGTGAATGGTGGTTTGGACTTGCTGAATCCCCGGACTAGAGGGAGAAATAAAGGCATCGTGATCCTTACAATATTGGCCCCGTTAACTAGATATTTATATCGAATCTAGAAAAGTGAGGTTAGCCAACTTGGAACGAATTCGAGCGCCACCATGCCGCACTACGGAACAAGGAGCAAACCCCTTGATAAAACAGATCCAGGCGACAAAGGGAATGTGCAAGGAAAAATTGACAAGATGTTCGCCCCCGACCCGAAAAAAAACTCGCCTATTGCTACAAGCTTCCCGACTGCCGGCCAGTTGGAAACCGATCAGCCACTGGCTCCGTCAAATGATGTCTTGGCTGCAATTTTTGACAGACTTAATCGTATCACAGAAGACATGTGTATCCTAAAGGCGGAGCAAGTCAAGTCTCAAGCAATATTGGATGAAATTCACGATATGAAAATCAAGATTAAAGACAGAGATGACTACTGGATTAGGGAACATGAATCCTTAAAATCAAAAATTAAATTACTGGAAAAAAGAGAAGAAATGAGGGATAGGCGTGACAAAGCTAGGAACCTAGTTATTAGAGGGTTGAATCTGAACCCGGAAGCTACCATTAAACATAATGTAGAAACCTTCATTAAAGACGAGCTTGATATCGAAGTCATGGTAGATGACGCATACTGCATTGGGAAAAAGAGCAAAAGTCCCACAGTCATCGCCAAACTTTCATCTCTACAAGACAAAATATCGGTCCTAAAACTAAAAGGTAACCTAACTAACAAGGATATCATTATCCACGCTGACAGAACCCAGCATGAAAGAGATATACAAAAACTCATTGGAAGCATAGCTGAAGCAGAATCCAAGAAAGGCCATAAAACTAGAGTCCTCTACAAAAAGCTACTGGTGGATGATGAGACGTATACTTGGGACGAAAATGAAGAGAGGTTGGTAGAATCCCGCGGCCATGGGACTGCTGATTCCTTTCGCGGAGGTCATCACGATTCGTCAAAAGAGCAACGTCAGCGATTCGTCAGCCAAACTCAGGACGCAGGTGTCAACGCCAACTGATGAGCCGATAGAAGGTTGTGAAGAGCGGAAGGCCGCTGCTCCTACAAGTGTAAGTGCAGAGAGACATTCAACACACGTAAGCAATCATGAGTATAATATGGTTTTCTGGAACGTCCACGGGCTGAATAATCTTTTCAATCTAACCTCAGAGGACTACTCAGATGAACTTGCTAATTGTGTGATTGTGGGTCTCTCTGAAACTTGGTACACAAAAAATGTTATAAATTTACCTAGTTCGTTTCATAATTTCAATTATATTTCTTTTCCAGCTGTAAAAGATAAAAAAATCGTTTTTCCTTTATAGGAAAAACGTGGTCAATATCACTTCAATTATTGAGGTTTCTGACATGTGGATTGTGGTGAAATGTAGGATTTCAGGGACTTCACTGGTTTTGATAAACACATATTTACATAACTCATACTACGGGGTCAGAATAGAAATGCTGAGTAACATGCTTTCGGATATAGTATGCAGATACGATATGCCCATTATCCTGGGAGGTGATTTTAACGCCAGAGTGGGGACACTCAACCAGTTGGGAGAGGACGTCTTGGAAGGGAGTGACCTTTCCTTCGCTAGGTCAAATCAAGATGAACATGTGAACAAAAATGGGAACTTGCTGGTGGACTGCTTGGAGCATCTGGGGCTTGTCATACTTAACGGAAGATCTATCAGTGATAGCCAGGGCACATTCACCTTTATAAACAATACTAATTCCTCTAATATTGATTTCGTCTGGTGCACCAGAGATCATATTCACCTTGTTCATGATTTCGAGGTTCTACAGATGGGTACCTCTGACCACCTACCTATTAAAGTGAAGATGCGGGCTGACAATGTTGAAATTGAGATGGGGGGTCAGGTGACCAATCAGACACAAGTGGATACTATACTTAGTTGGAAAGAAGACAAGGCCGACGATTATTACAAAGCTTTGAAGGACACCCACATACACGACGACGCTGCTTCTGTGGACGAGCTAAACGATACAATTTTGGGCTCCATCGAGAGGGTCGCATTGTCCCTGGACATGACAAGGAAGATTGCACCAGCTAAAGCTACCAAAAATAAAATCTGGTACGATAAGGAGTGCTATAACGCCAAAAGATCCACAATACAACACCACAGAGATTGGATGAGATCCAAAAGCAATATCAAGAGAATGATCTACTTACAAAAGAGAAGAAATTATATCAGCCTTATTAAGACAAAAAAGTTAAGCCACACTAAGACCCTACAAACTAACCTGAATAACGTTAAATGTCCCAAAGCGTTTTGGAAAACCGTGAAGCTTTTCAGAAGGAAAAAAAGGGTGAACCCAACGATCGAGGGGACAACTTGGACTGAATTCTACAGAAGTTTATATCCACCGAGAGAAATAAGCGATGATGTTTTTGTTGACTGTCGTCATCCTTTCTTGGATAAAAATGTAAGCACAGAAGAACTAGTTAGTGTTATAAAGAAACTAAAGAATGGGAAATCACCTGGTCCTGACAGGGTCTCTAATGAGTTCTTTAAGGGGCTACCACTGGAATGGTTAGAGTTAATCAATAAACTATTTAATCAAATCTTACAATCAGGCCACATTCCAAATAATTGGAGCCAAATGGATATAATTATGCTTCACAAGAAGGGCGAAATGTCGGACCCCAATAACTACAGAGGAATAGCGCTGATGAATTCATTAACCAAGGTCTTCACTGCAGTCCTCACCCAAAGACTGAAACAATTTACTGAAAGTAGTGAAATACTACCGGAAGGGCAAAACGGCTTTAGACCTGGAAGGTCTTGTGATGATAACATATTTGTTCTGAACTCCAGGATATCCATGGCTCTATCCAAACGAAAGGGTAAACTGTTCGTTGCCTTTATTGACTTCCGAAAGGCTTTCGACTCTATCAATCATACGCTGTTATGGAGAAAGTTATTTAAAGCTGGGATAAGCTCCAATATCATAAGACTACTTCAGAACTTCTATGCCAAAGCGAGATGCGCAGTCAGATTGAATCACTTATCCAGAACCTCCGAGATAGACATCACGAAAGGCGTCTTACAAGGTGACACCCTCAGCCCGTTACTATTCTCACTCTTCCTTCATGACATAGAAGAATTTTTCATCGACGAAGGCCACACGAATCTAGTCCCTAGAATTGAATTATTGATGTTTGCTGACGACATAGTGATGATGGCGAACGACGCAGTGGACCTACAACAGAAACTACACACACTGGAAAAGTATTGTGACGCTAATGACTTACAAGTCAATGCTAAAAAGACGCAAATCATGATTTTTTCAAAGAGTGGTAAACGGAAGAAATTTAGACCCTTCAAATATAAAAACACAGCATTAACTGTGGTTAAAAATTATACTTACCTGGGTATACAGTTTTCTAGCTCTGGTGTGTTCAACGGTGCGGTGGAGACTTTGATGGCCAAAGCTAGAGTGGCCATGGGGAGTATTTGGTCACCGATGATAGCAACAAAAACAACTAACTGGCAAGCACGAATTAGACTCTTTGAGTCCATTGTTATGTCTACCTTGCTATAAGGATCAGCAGTTTGGGGACCTAATTACTTTGCTATTATTGACAAGATCAAGAATGCCTTCTTCAAGATGCTATTAGGGTTACCCAGATGCACACCAAACTATATGATCAACTCTGAGATGAATTCACTGGAAATTTGGCAGACACAATCGCCAAATTTAATTTTGGAGAAGACCCTTGAAATCCTACTGACCTTTAAGTTAAATACACTTCGGAATGACATTGACAGGACCCTCAATTCTAGTTATAGTTTTCTATACAGATTCATAAGAGATTTGAACAACACCAAGTGTGAAGAATATTTGACTCTGCCCCTTCCTCTACCTTTTATCAGAACTCTGGCGCAAATGAGACTGTCGGGTAGAAATCTGTTAACTTTTAGCATTAAGGGAATTTATTATAAAATAAACGAAACTGTTATATGTACTTTTTGCAACCTAAACCACTTAGAAACATTGGAGCATATACTTTGTCACTGTGTACTGTATAGCTCTCTGAGAAGCCACTATTTCCCAGATTTGTTAATTGAATTTCCAGATATTCTGTTTAATTATAATCAAACAAGTAACCTGTTTTATTTTATCAATAACGCACTCCGTCTCAGATCTTCCTTTCTTAATGACTGATTGTTTATCTTCGTTGGTTACCTCACACCTACTTTCTATTTATGTTTATGTCGAGTGTAGATTCTCCCACTGTTTCTACTGTTCTTACTTGCGTTTGCCATAAGTGCTAATTTTTTATTTGTGTAATGACTTAATGTAGTGTTATTTGCTGTGATGGGATACAAGTTGTGGATTGCGAGTTGTAGCTGTGACTAGATTATAGTACTATTTTATTTTCCTTAGCTCTTCGAGAGCTTAGTAACAATGTACTACTTCTATCCTGATATTACCATAGTGGTACTTTATTAATCAGATCAGAGTTTTCTTTATTTAGTTAATAAGTCACTGTGCGGATGTTAAACGTTACATATTCTATGTATAATTTTGTAATAGGTGTAATGCCTTGATACAATAAATAAATATAATAATAATCTTTTAATGATAATGCAAGACCCCATGTTGCAAATGTTACCACACAGTTTTTACGGGATAACAATATTACTGTATTAAAGTATGAGCCCGGATTTAAACCCCATAGAAAATATGTGGGACATGCTACAACGGCGACTACAAGATTGCGTAGTTCAGCCTCGAAATTCAGAAGAAATGATTGAAAGATTACAAGAAATTTGGCGTGAACTTCCGCAAAATTTAATTGCAAGATGCATTAACATGAGGGAAAGATTGCAGGAGGTACTGCAGAGACATGGTGAAAACACTCATTATTAACATAAGTGTTAGTCGTTTCATTGAAAGGGTGGTGGTTTTAGTGGGTATAAATCCCACATGCTGCAGATTACTGAATATGCAGTATCTTTTGAAGATTTCCACATTGCCTCGTAAAAAAAAAAAAAACAGGTCACCCACATTACCATAACCTTGCCTCAACTTTTCCATAATATTGCCATAGCGTAACCAAGACATTACTGTAAAATTACCGCAGCATAGTCATAGTCATCGCTACATAATGTCACAAAAACACCAAAATGCAGAGGTTAATTCAAATCTTTGTCATTTTACATTGAAAATGCAAAAAATTTTGCGAAAAATTTGCGATTCTGTAAAGCATCGCGCACAAGTCGGCGATCTTGTCTGCCGGTTGTAATGCGAGGACGATCAGAACCTCGTCTTCGAGAATAATAGCCTGTTTCATTGTATGGACGAAACATCCGATTAACTGAAGTCAATGGAATATCAAGTTGGCGGGATACATTTCGCTGACTAACACAACTATGAATTAATGCAACCACTTGCGATACTTGAGTATCTTTAAAATGTCTTGGCATTTTAAAATTTTTAAACAATTTCAATGTTCTGTATTGTGTAACTGAATAACATTAATTTTAAACAAAAAGATGAAGAATTGTTTTTAACAAATTCTAACGAAAAAATGTTTGACAAGGAAAATTGTAAACAAAAACGCAACATTTGCGTATTTTTAAATGCAACATAAAAACAGTTAAAATTAATGTACGTTTTAAAGGAATTCAAAGAAAAGAATTTCTCAGAAAACGTTTTTAAAAAATTTAACATTACTAAACATGCAACATTACAGGTCACCCACATTACCATAACACTGCCTGAACATTGCCATAATATTGGCATAGCGTTACCATGACATTACTGTAAAATTATCGCAGCATAGTCATAGTTATCGCCACATAATGTCACAAAAACACCAAAATGCAGAGGTTAATTCAAAACGCTCTAACTTTGTCATCTTACATTGAAAATGCAATTTTTTGTTCATTTTGTAGGGATTTTAACGAACTTTGTTCCGGATCACGGAAGAAATTATAAAAATTGTAATATTTGTATTTAAAACAATTTAAGGGCACTCAATGTTTAACAGTTTAAATTTAAACTAAAAAAAATAAAATTATTAAAATCAGCTAAAAATAAAGGTATTAATTAAATGAGAATGAAATAATATTTTATTTCATTCTCAATGATAAAATTTTAGGTGCCTTTAAAATGAACATTTGTTTAGATCAAGCGTGAGTTTTTATGTTATTCATTTAGAATAAGTGGTTTCGGGATCACGAACCATTGATTATTTAAAATTTAATTAATTTCTCGCGAGTTGGCGGAAGTTATATTCTTGCCGTTCGAACGTATAAAATTTTATACGCGAATACTCGCAGTTTAGACAAATTCTGACTGCTTTTGACTATTTCTCGCGAGTTCGCGGAAATAGTTTCTAATTAACTATATTTTACTGTACAAACATTGTAGTGATTTTCCGCTAATTCTGAGAAATTAGCAGACTTGTAAATAAATTTAACAACCTAATTTAAAGTGACAGTGGTGTTTACCCTTGTGGAAAAAAATTTTCCGAAAAACTCCTTAAAATTCCGTAAAATTCTCCTAAAAACTCCGTAAATTTCCGTAAAACTATCAAAATTGGCATTTTACGGACTTTTATGGACACTTACGGAGAATTACGGAGATGAAAAAACAGTAAACACCGTTGTGGAAAAAAATTCTCCAAAAAACTCCGGAAAACTCTACGAAACACTCCGTAAATTTCTCAGAGAATCTCCGCAAAAGTCTGTGAAGATTGAAATTTGATAGTTTTACGGAGATTTACACAGTTTTTCAGAAAATTTTTTTACACAAAGGTGATTACTGTTTTTTCAGCTCTGTAATTTTCCGTAAATCTCCATAAAAGTCCGTAAAGTGACAATTTTGATAGTTTTACGGAAATTTACGGAGTTTTTAGGAGAAGTTTACGAAATTTTAAGGAGGTTTTCGGAGAATTTTTTTTCACAAGGTTTGTTATAAACTGACCATTTTCATTATCAAGCTCTAACTTGCAAAATACTGGTTAGTGCCTTACTAGTGCCAGCGTTTGACTAGCGTAATTTCTACTCGGGATATTACTAGTAATATTGATTTTTTGGTTATCATTAATATTAATTATTTAATATTAGGGGTCGTTCACATAATACGTAACGCTGATAGAATATGATTTCGTGTTATATAAACAATGACACAAATTCGGAATGACGTTACTTATTATATGACTGACCCCTTAATTAAAATTAAGAGGATATACAACAATCCTATTTTATCGACACGCGTTTTTATTAAATATTTTTAATATGCGTTAATATTTATGGATAACATTGAATCAGAAGCTTCTTTGGCAGCTTTGCAATATTTAGAGAAAAGTCCGGTACAAATTAATTGTTTCATTAAAATAAAATTAGGGAATTACGATTTCAAAATTTAAACACTCAGTTTTAGGTTAAACAAGCTGTAAGCTAGGCATTTCAATGCAAGCTGGGTTAAGTGGTTTTCATCATCGCTAAGTTGAGAGTCTTCAGTTTCTGAGTCAAATTTGTGAAGATATTTGTTAATTATTTTGTTTATTTTAGTGATTCTCATATTTATCTTTCTATCATTTGTACTTTGGTGGATGTCAGTTAACATTTTTGAGAGAGCTTTATTATTGTTTGTGTATTCCGTTGTAAGATCTTTGATATTTGGGCAACCCTTTGTTCTATAAAAGGTTTTTAAACTGAATGTAGTTTAACTGGTATTCTTTTGTGGGTCATTAATTTGTTGCATAAGTGGTATTAAGGCTTGTTCCAGGGACCTATTTTCGTCGAGTTCTTTGATATTGTCATTGTTAGTGTTGTTTGTTTGTTTTTTTTTATTTTTTATTCGTTTCTATGGTTTTTTGATTACTCAGGTGTTTTATAGGGGTTTCTCCTTGTTTGGCTTGTTGAGGATAGAGTAACTCACCTCCTTCACTCAAGGTTGATAATGGTCTTTTGGAGGATTGTACAGTAAATTCAATATTTTCTGGATCGTGTTTATCAATTATTGGAGGAGGAGGAGTTTGAGATCTGGGGCTGTTGGAGGGCCTGCGGAGAGCAGGGAAGTAAGCCGCTGGCAGCATAACACTCTCGTTGGGTTCAAAATCTCTTGGTGGTCTTTGCTGTCCCTCTTTGCAATCCTTTGCCAAATGACCCTGTTGTATGCATATAAAACACGATGCAGCATCAGACGACAAATAGATCCAATAGTTTGTGCCATCATATTCTACTTTCATCGAATTGGGAATTTTGTCTATATCATCTGGGTGGACATAAATCTGTCGTCTGAAGCTAAGAATGTGAGTGAAATCCACATCCGACATTCCTGCTCTCAGGAAAGTTATTAATGAATCAAGTTTAATATTTAATTAAGTAAGATTGTTTTCTACAATACTGTGTGGAATTATTGGGCAAACATTTGATAGTATTATTCTTTTCATCTTTGTTATCAAAGGTCCAATGATTAGACTCTAATCTTTATTTCGGAATTTCCAATGTTTATTTTTGTTGGGTTTACTGTTAGAGATTCTACTAAGATTTTGTTAGATAGATACATATATACTCGGTTTTTTGCAACGGGGTACACGAACATAATATTCAATGGGTTTAACGGGTTTCCTATGGTTTGGTTGTATTCCTTTATGGTAATACCATCAATTGCATCTAGGACAACTGCTTGGTCCTTAGTTGGGAATTGATCCTTTTGTGTTATATTGGCATAGGTTGTGCTTTCAGTGGGCTTTGGTTGATTGAGCGTCTGTGAGTTATGGTTCAAGTTGTTGGTTTTAGATCCTTTGGTATTCATCATTTTGGTGAAATGCACCAAGGTGCCCTCCGTTTAAATAATTTAAACGGAAAATTAGCGTTTTATTATATATATTTAAAAATATTAATATTCAATCAGTGTAATTAATTTTTAAATAAGAAAAATAGTTTCAAACAATGTTCGAGAGAATACAAAATGTTCGAAGGTTTCAGTGTAATTTGGATAATGTTTAAGAGACTATCTGCAAATGATTTATTATATACATTTAAATAAATATAAATTGTTAAATAGATAAATTGTTAATATTAAAAATGATTAAATTGTTGAAAATTTATCGTTGAAAATTATTAATAATTGATTTGTTAAAAAGTTTACTGAGTTAAATAATGAATTTATTTAGAATAAATTTCTT
>JABFQA010001910.1:0-12395 GCA_022817065.1 Probaryconus sp. ZL-2020 | reverse complement strand
AAATCAAATTTAGCGTTCTAATTGGAGGTTTTAATTTTAATTATTCGATTATTATTTTAGGAATCGGAATGGTATTCCGCAGTAATGCATCTAATAATCATGATAACTTACGACAACAATTGGAGGACATTTTCAATCGCGATTGGAACTCTCCTTATGCTCATTATCAAAATAAGACTGAATAGATTTATTTACACTCTTTATTTCGTCATTCTACACTGAGCGCAACAAAAAAGGAGCGACCCAGAGAACGAAAAAAAAGCCGTTTTTCAAAGTGGCGTAACTTTGTCAATTTCCATCAAAATGACTTCTTTTTTTTTAGAAATAAAGGTTAAACCTTCCTCTTTAAGATGCCATTGATAAGATTCATCGTGTGAAATCCCCATAACATTATTATCCCATAACGTTCTTGTAACCTTTGTCGTATTTAAGAACTGGAACATTAATTGACGATTGAAAAAAGCCGATATTGCAGGGCTTACTTGAAACCACCATAACTCAGCCATTTTCCATGATAAATCAACTTTATTTTTTTTAAAATTAAAGAGAATTAAACGAACTTTAAGATGCCGTAATTGAAATTGACGTCCAAAGCGATTTAAAATCCACACATCAACTTAAACTCAACAATTTTTTGACACAAAAACAGTTCATGGGTTTTTTGAATTTTATAGGGTAATTGTGTTTATGGAATGGAATCTTATCAATGGCATCTTTATGAGGAAGGTTCAACCTTTATTTCTAAAAAAAAAAAGAAGTCATTTCGATGGAAATTGACAAAGTTACACTACTTTGAAAAACGGCTTTTTTTCATTCTCTGGGTGGCTCCTTTTTTGTTGCGCTCAGTGTATTTTTTATTTTGAACTTTTTTATCAGAATTAGTTTCTTTTAAATATATCTTACAATAAAAAAAATCTATCATTTTATTAACTACGTTAAAATCTTATATAAACCATTAACCCTCCAGATCACGCTTATTTACTACACACTACATAGAAAGAGAAATGAGAGTGGCGTTGTTGTAGCAAAACAAGAATACTAAAAACAACTGAAAGATTCAAATGATCTGTTAAAAAATTTTCATATTGTTGGCGGGAAATTGTCAACGACTTAAAAAAATATTAAGTAAATTTTTGAAATTTGTTGTCTCTCAGTATTTTAGAACGTTTCAAATTTTTTATTTTTACTATTTCTTAATTAATTATTTATTCTTAATTAAAATTGTTTTTTCTGTATACTTTTTTTAATATCACAATTACATTATTATACAGTATTACCATGTTGCAAGCATTGCATAAAATAGATATAAAGGTAAAGTACAATTAACACAATGTCATTTAAGTGCTTTATGTATTCCTACGTACAAAAAACATGTTTGCGACAGAAATGCGTAATAATGTACACACAACTGTTGAAATGTTCTAAATATACCGACAGTACGTAATACTGGGAACGTCAAACAGAATATTTTTCACTTATGAAATTTGTTTAGGCTTATTTTATCATTGTAGTTGAAGTATATATAAGAAAAAATGCAAATCATATCACTGTGAAGATATGTCGATTTGAAAAAAAAAAATTTTCGAAATAATCGCAATTATAGCAATTAAAATAATAGCAATTAAATCTAATAGAACAAAATAATAAATTTTATAATTTTATAACGGAGCTGCAAGAAAATATGAATGTTTATAGATTGCAGATTGAAGATTTTTTCTTTAACTTTCGGCAGTTTTGAGGAAAGTAGATTTCTACAAAAATTGAGTTGAATGAACATACATGGGAGGCTAAAATGTTCGACTAAAAATTATTCTATTAATCGTTAAAGGAGAGTTAAGGATACTTTATTCTTTGCGGGTCAAAGAACAAAAGGCAGATTCCTGTACTAAAAGCATGTTCGAAGTTTTAGAATGTAAAACATACTGGAAGTACTTCGTTAATAATCGGATGAAATATGTTGCAAGATTTATTTTAAGATATTTTCGGATATATTTCATATGAATATCAAACGAGCAAATTAATTTTTCACGCATTAAAACACTTTAAACAAACCTAACATACAATATACAAATGTAAAGAAAACTAAAGAGAGACATTTCTGTTTATTTACGGGCAGGGCGTTATGAGACAGATAATTACTAATACATGTAAAAATTCACGGTGGTGCTGCTGGCTTAAGGGGATTTTTCACTCGATTGCACCATAAAATCAAATTATCAGGAATTTCATTGAAAATAATTAAAAGTGATAGAAAAAAAAGGTGTCATCGAAAACTAGAATTTTTTGCAATTTTTTGAATTAGGTTTCAAATTTGTCAAACGTTTCTGTGTCGCTCACTTTTCGGACTACGATATTGGAAATTATTGAGGTTAGAAAATCGTAGTCCAAAAAGTGAGCGACATAGAAAATTTTGACACATTTGAAACCTAATTGCAAAAAAATTCTAGTTTTCGATGACACCTTTCTTTTTTACCATTTTTATTATTTTCAATGATATTCGTAATGTTGTGTTTTATGGCGCAATAATGTGACAAATTGTCGTAAGTGTTCTAACTATTCTGAGTAACATAAATAATGAAGAACCAATAATTCAGAACATCAAAAATCGGGTACACTAAATACAAAGAGAGGGAACATCGATAACGCTGATATGGATCCCCTCACATATTGATATTGAGGGCAACGATAAAGCCGATGAGGTTGCAAGAAACGCAATCACAACGGTTACTAGTCTCAAGAACCTCAACCCTGTCTCGTCAAACGATCTGAAAAAAGCATTCTGCAGCAGAAACCTGATTCACTGGAACAAGATATGGTTGATAAACCTACCTTCAAAACTTGGTACGTTTAGGGACGGAATATTCTCAACCCCCCCTCCCCCCGTACTGAACAAAAGAAGAAACTCAGTGATTTTGAGACGACTTCGTATCAGTCATACGAATGTCTCTCATTGCCATCTAAAGGACCCTATTTCAAAATGTTCGACCTGTGAATGCCCAGTCACGGTTCAGCATATTCGTCTTGAATGTCCGGATTTGAAGAACCTGCGAAGGAAATTTAAACTGGCTCCTACCCTCAGGGAGAATCTAAACGAAAAAAAAACATCTGAGAGGATAGTGAAATTCATCAGAGCAACGAATTTTCCAAATCTTATATAAATACCAACAGTAACATACACCAACAAATAAAAAAACGATCACACGCACAACACACGACACAAGTAAAACAGATGTACAATTTTTATATCAGATAATCTAAACATTGCAGCCTTTGGTATGTTGGATTCACTGGGTAGATCCAGCCTCCCTAATAATCGAATCGAACTAGTGTTCAACTCGATAATCTGTTTATGTCTTGGTCGCCATCAACTACATTTTCTTAATTTTTCTTCAATTTCTTTTGATTTTGTATAAGTAATTTTGATTTCAATGAAATAAAAATGTATTTAAATGTATTTCAATTGCTATTACGTTTTAAATTCCCACCACACGGACATTTGTATCTCGATAAGTTAACTTAAAAACAAAAAATATTGATGATCGTAACTAATAGCATGTTCGACTGACAGGGTTAGTTGGATCGGATAATCTAATAATTAGATCGAACACATGTTCGATTGGATTATTTAGTACTTATTACTAGATTTCACTAGAAAATCTTAGTAAAATCCAGTAGAACATGTGTTCGATTAGAATTAGATTATTAGATTCAACTGACTCTGTCAGTTGAACATGCTATAACTGAATTATTATAAATATCAATTTTAATAGTAATTTAAATGCATTTAAATACATTTTTATTTCATTTAAATCATCATTACGTAATCATCATTACGTATACAAAATCGAAAGAAATTGAAGAAAAATTTAAAAAATGTAGCTGATGGCGTCCATGACAGTTTAAACGGATTATCGAATTGAACACGAGTTCGATTTGATTATTTGGTAGGTTTGATATACCCATTGAATTAAAATTAATTATTTTAGTGAATTAATGTATTATTATTATTTCTTTTTCTCTTCTTATTACTACTATCTTCATTTTCCTTTACTCTGATTGCTTCTATTTTGCTATAATTGATATTTGAACCTACGTATTATCTTCGATATTTCTTTTTGTTATAATTGATTTCTAAACTTATAGCGTTTTCTATTTTCAGTTAACCTAACCTCGGATAGGTTTACTTTTCAGTTTTCTATGTAGAACATATTCTTTTTAAAAACTGGTACAACCTGAGTCAGTTTTCGACAGTTCTTAAAAAGAACATGTGTTCTATATATGAAAACTGAAAACTGAACCTAACCCAGGTTAGGTTAACTGAAAATAGAAAACGCTAATAATATACCATGTCGCTAATGACCATGTAGTTAATGCGACATTAAATAAAGAAATATAAAAAAGGTTTATGGTATAGCAGTCAGTACTAAAAAGGTCAAATTTTTCAATAGGATATTTTTCTTTGGCATTTATGTAATTTCGTAATTTGTAATTTGGATATTTTATTTTTGGATATTATGTACTGGATATTTTGTCCTCGATTTTTTTTATAAGAAGTCTTGTTCTGTAAACAAAAATAACAAGTGAATCCATAACTGGGCAAACGATAATTACAAAATTACGTGTAACTAAAATGTGAGACTAAACAAATGTAACTGTTTCTAAAATATTTCAGCTAATAATTAGCATCAAACAAAACTGACAATCCATAGGAACATTGATTTTCAAACTGACAATTTAGGAAACTAATATTTTCTCATACAGATCAAATAAAAAAATAGTTATTTATTTATTAAATAGATTTTCAACTCCGGTTTAGATTGCGTCGCGTAAACGCGCTTTGTATGCAGCTCCGTGTTTTCGGTGGCTTTATGTGGTGAAACCATCAAGTGATTCTGCACCGGGCTAAGGTGCAGAAAAAGGAGTGGAATAGATGCAGAGACAGAGGCAGAGGTACAGGTTTCGGGACGTGAACCAGCTGGGAACCCCGTGAATAAAGGGCAGAGAATTTGTTAAAAAAGGGAATTTGGGAAAAAGAGAAGAACGGATTAAAGGTTAGAGGCTTCAGAGGGAAAAAAGGGAGGAAGGAGAGGTGTGAGCGAAGATGAGCTCCAGAGCAGAGTAAAAGAGAAGAGGAGGAAGTTAGGCAGCTTCACCGTGCGGATAGCGGGAAAGAGGCCCGAGTGGTTAGAGTGCGAAGAGGCGGAGGGGATAAGGAAGGAAGACAGAAGCATAAGACCTGAGCTGGAGAGTTGAGAGGCAGTCGCACTGCGAGGTTTGGTGGGTTATGGGAGAGGTGGTAGGAGCAATAGGAGACATTTGAGCGGTGATTCGGGAGCAGGGAAAGAAGGAGAGCGTTGAGGGGAAGAAATTTTTGGTGGATGGCAGGCAATGGGAGCGCAGATGGGAAGGATGAGTTGGTGGAGCAGAAGGAAAGATAGAGGAATATGTGGAAGGAAGCGGTGGAAGATTTGTTGAGGTCGATGGAGAGTATGGAGACGTACAAAAAGTCTGTAAATTTCAAGTATATATACTGTAAAATGAAAGTTCAAGTTTAAATGTTGACCAATTAGATTACTTTAAATTGAAATAAAATCATATCATTGGCCAGCATTTAAACTTGAGCTTTAATTTTACATTATATATACTTGAAATTTACAGACTTTTTTTACAGTGTAGAAGAAGGTATGAGGGATGGAAAGAAGAGGAGTGTAAAACACAGAGATAAATGAAGGCAGGATCAAACTCACCCCGAGTGGCGGGTGGACTGAGTAGCTGGTCTCAAAGAGTGAAGAAGAGGGAATCTATGGAGCGAGTAATAATGCTCTCAGATGGTCACGCACACACTTTTAGAGCGTGAACATGAGGGTCTTCGTTTGGCAGTATTCGGCACGCCGAATACTTTTATTTTTATGGTATTATTTTTTATATTTGTGGTATTATAAAATGTATTTGATATGTATTGATATGGGAAATTGTAATGCTAGTATAGAGGCACAATAAAGATTATATCTATCTACCTTTACTAAATATATTTTTATAAAATGGGCCCCGCCATCGCCCATTTTTGTGAGGCACAACCAGTTTTTACCTGCCCCTCCTTTACATAACATTTATTAGTTAAATTAACCATTCCGACCCCCAACTCTCGAGGGGGACTGAGCCGCAGTTGATTGCTTAACGAGCTTTACGATTGGTCTTGTACCGCTCATGCCCCAGGTGCACGAGTTTCCCTACGTCTGATTTCTATTTATCAAAATTCTCACTACTACAATTTGTTCGTTAAGCATGATCTGAGAAAGAGAGAGTGTACGCAGTACTAGATCAAGCGTGTATTTAGATTTTACTCTCAATAACACATGTGGTATTACACGCAAGTGTGACACGGTTACATAGGCCGTGGTACACATGTTATTTCAAATTAACTTATATTTATTTTAAATTAATTATGTTTGAGAGTAATTCCTTTATTTGTGTTTCATATAAAATAATTATTTATAATATTACTTTCTGCTGCAAACAAATGTACAGCAATAGTAGAGTTATTTCATAATTTATTCTTCTGGGAAAGCTAACAATTTATTTCGTCTAATTATTTCAACGAAGTGCATTCGCATGGAATTTATGTCTGTCGAATAACGTACATTGCAAGGATTACCTCCTAATGCAAGTGTTGTTGCAAATGCAACTGCGAAAACACCACAAGAAATATTATCAGCTTGTCTTTGTACCTTTTCAACAATGATGTTTGTGTTATTGATAGTTGGAAATCGTTTCTTCAACCACTTTTTTTCAAGTGGAGAGAAAGATTCCATACCGACATTATCCAAACTATCATATATATGAAGCCGATAACCATCAAAGAACAAACATCTCCAATGCTGCGTTTCAAATGCACCTACAATTTGAATGCTTTTCTCGTTGACCAAAGGTTTCAATATATTCCAATGGTAAACAAGTTCCGTACTGTGACTTTTAAAATCAGTCGTTTCCCGAATTATTTTTAATATCATGTCTATTGCGACATCATTGACATTAGATGATACTGGTAGAACCGCAGACTTTATTGCATCTAAAGTTGCTGTTCGATTGTCAAAATATTGTAACATTTCTTCAGGAGTACCATGCAGTTCTATTCGTTCATTAATGAAACCTTCTACACTTGGTTGCAAAGTGCACGACTGTGCATAAGCAGATGGAGTATTAACAGTTTGTGCGCTGACGACATTTTCATCAATGGTCTCTTCCTCGTCACTAGATAATAGTGGATCGAGGCTGCGAACAACTCTTTTTACTGCAATGGAATTGTTATCCACAGTTTTTCGTTTCGCATTACAATGAGATATCCCGATTTCTTTGCATTGTTTTGCCTCATTTATATTCTTAATTATATAATCAGGATTTCTGATAGGCATACGACGGTTGTACCGACTATCAATAATTTCAGGAACCAGGCAATTATGATAGAAACGAGACAAGGCTGGTTTCATTTTCGTGTTCCAAAATTCCTCATCTTTCTTTATGCGAATAATTTTGCAATCTTTAGGTGTCCAAAGAACGAACAAACAGTATTGCCGTTTTGTTACATTCAGTTGACCTTGAACCTGATAAAAGTATTTATGATTGCGATTCAAAACATTATGATCATTCTTATCAAAGATCGATCGGATGTTCGGCAATTTTAAAATAGCCTCGTCTATAGTCAAGTGTTCAGCAGTTGCTGGGCACTTAATTTCAATTAGACCATCTTCGTCAATAAGACCATCCGGCGAAGCACCCAAAAAAGGATTTTCTTGGTCAATGAATAACCCACATGGTCTAATTGTCTTTTGTGTGCAAGCAGCAACAACTTTTCTAGCGTTTTCTTCATTATGTCTACCATAACGCATTGCTGCTGTTTCAACCGGGGTGGGATATAAAATATTTTTCACCGTGTTTGCACAGGACGTGGTTATTCTCATTTTACAAATTGTGCCGAAATTGGAGGCGGTCAATAAATCTCGTCTAATAGCTTTCCACATTTCCGAGTTATGTTGATCTCTTGTACACCGCTCAATTTCTTTGTGAGTATCAGCGTATTTTTGTAATTTCTGAGTGTGGTGTTGCAAAATTTGTTCATAACAAACAGGATCCATATCGGGTTTTTGAGAATTTGGACCATAGCCTTCATCAGTTTTTGCACTAGGTTTAATTTTATTTGTTCTACCTTGCATTTTCCGATTTAACTGATTTCTTGCAACTGCTTCCTGCCGCGAATTCTCCATTTTCTGTAAAATTGGCGGCACCGTTTTCCCTGTTGCCGTGTGAATTTCTGTCAATACTTGCTTTGTATTGTATTGTAACACGGATCCAGCAGCTCTAGCGTCGTACGAACCTCGTGATCCGAAATGAATTCTTTTACCGCCTATTTGTTTACAAAGAACTGAGTTGAACAACTCTGCTGGATTGTTAGTTACATTTAGTAACAAACTTTTCGCATAAGCACTGAAATTTTTCAATATTTCCTCCACCTTCTGATGAAGTCCATGCATTTTTAAAGCTGGTACATGGTTCGTTTCATTTGCATTTGATGTATTTGAACACTTTAGTCCGCGATTTATGCAATTTAAATGATTACCAAAAACATGATCGGTAATATTAAGAATATCTTTTTGCAATTCAATAACTTTTTCAACGGCAGAATAATTATCATTATTCTGTCTTGAGGCAGATGCGGCCACAATTTCTTTACGAAAATTCAATACATTGTCTTTAACAATATTTCTACATTCTACAAACCCAGGCTTTCTATAACCTGCCCTTTGAGTCGTTTCTGAAACATTTGTTAATTTTTTGCACAAATTACGGTACAAATGATTAGAACACTCAATCTTATCAACTACAACTTGAAAATCTTGATATGGTTTATTGTCACGGATTGACTTAAAGACGTTACTGTCATTATCTCCAATTAAAATCTTGTAGATGAGACCGTGAACCTCTACACTCCGTTTAAAACACTCAACAATGGCGTCACTTTCCATACCAGTGGAGCTTGCATTTCTATCGTAATTTTTGAAACATGTATGATCGGGACACTCCATTTGTTTTCTATCATAATAATCGCAATAAGAACAATATTTATTGCGAACGGCAAAATCCAGTACTTTGCCAGTCTTGAAACCAACAATAGCAGACATACCAGAGAGGGCATCGTAACTATGACCATACGATCTTTTCGACCACTGACCATCGGCAATTACAGTAATGTATGGTACGCCATTGATTATGTTGTTATTTTCAATGGCTAATTTTTTTTCTTCTTCCGCTGCCAATTGCATGTTTTCTTGAGCAGTTTCTATAAAGTCTTCGATGACCTTTTCACGGTACTTTCTATAAGTACCTGCAGACATACATCCGATATCCATTGCCGCACACAATTCTTCTAATTGACTATGCCCTATACCAGTTGTAATGGTAGCAGCAACGGCAGCTTTATTGATATCTAATATGCTGCTGTCTTGATATTCTGACCAAATGGAAGTCTCATAGTTACACATTTGACATTTGAAAAAAAACTTCGTCATCAAACCATGCCGAGTGTAATTGATAAGTTGCCAGTCTTTAAACAGACAATCAATACCTTTAGCATGATTATCATAAGTTCTGTGTATTTCTGACAACAGATAAGTAATGTTGATAATGAAACGACCTTCAGGAATTTTGCCATTATTTTTAGCATTACCAGATCTACCTGTCTGAAGTTTTGCGTCATCATCTACAACAAGGTCGCCAGAAATATCACTGTCATTTTCAAAGTCATGATGTTTACTTCGATGGTCAACATTTTCATGCACGACATTGTAACTGTTATTCGAGTTATGTACACACTCAGAATCAGCATTTGATTCTTCTTCAATGATATCCATTGAATTATGTGTATGAACTAACTCGTCATTAAAACTGCTACTGCTTGCATTCATTTGCGATTTTTCGATATTCGCATATTCGTCAACGTTATACAAACAGTTTTTGGCATTGCTACCTCCACTGTTAAGAGTCGTTGTTGACTCCTCAGTATAACTATCGATACTATTTCCAATAAAATTACTGCTATTTATGTTATTATAACTAATGTTACCGAGTTTGTTAGCATTCTCACTTACACAAGTAGAAGTAGATTCAGTAATTGAATTTTCTTCTTGTGCGGAATAACCAAGTTCGTCATCTGAAACAACTTCGTCCGTTTCAACGTACTCGATATATTCGCGTATCTCATACAAACAATCACTGCTATTACTAGCAGTGCTGTTAAGAGCACTGAGCTCCTCAGTATGATGTAATTGGTTATTTCTAAGATTATTCTGAAGTTTTTCACACGTACCTGTAACTGTTTCAATTTGTCGTGCATCATTAGTACCAATCTCATTAACTGTACTACTGAAACAGTTCGCAACATGTCCATCGTTGGATACAAGCGAGTACGGTGCGGCCATTTCATGTTGCAGGTAATGTTTTTCTTTTTCTTCATTCAGCCTTCTAAGTCGCCTAAATAATTAACAGAAAAAGGAAACTGATTATTCCATATATCATTATATGTCAATATCTGAGACAAATTATTAGACGCATGAATAGATAAAGCGTATAATAATTTCATCAGAGACTGTATTCAGGGCAGTACTTTTAGAAGTTTACTACCACACTCACGGAGCGTGTGCGTGAGGGTACGCGTACTCAGATTAGGCATCTGAGAGCACTGATTCAGGGTAAGTTGAATCTACACTCTTCGAAATGTTACTTTCCTTCAAAGGGTTTATGTTTCAATTAAGACAAAATTGGTAAAAATTGTTATATAATTTATCGCCCATCGTCATATTCAATTAGTACTCAAAATTGATAAATTATTAATCTTTTAATAATTATGCCACTTCAATAATTTTACTTCCATAAAAAGTAAGGTAAAGTACACGGTTTCGGTCATGTAAATTATCCTGGCCCAGTTACAGTCACTCCATTTGAAATGCATTATCTGTTACTGTCTCTCCAATGGAAGCGACCTTAACTGGTCGTCTGACCGAAACTGGGCACTTTACCTTAAAAGTTTTTAGTTCTTTTAATTATATTGTCTCTTAATTCGATTGGCAATTTTACTCATAAAATAAATGAAATTTTGTAACATTACTGTACTGATAAAAAATTAAATTTTAAATGATTCATTTATGGTGTTGTTAAATAATTATCAAATTCTTTACAATGATACTTTGTGTTTAATAAAGAACGTCCCAAATGAAATAAATAATTGAATCATTATTCAGTCAGCCTTCAATGAACTGTTCAAACAACATTCATTCGACAAATTTGTTCTTTTAGAGATGTTCAAAGAAATAAATGTCTAAAAATTATCCCACAGAAAACATATTTGTCTGATCAACGTTGTTTTAACTTTTTATTGGTTCATTGAAGGCTGACTCAATATTGATTTAACTACTTGTTCTTTCCTTATGCAGTATACAATTGCATAAAATTTGATATAATCTAATTTTATTTAAAGCGAAAAAACAATTACTAAATAAAAATTCAATTGGTACATTTCGCAATATGAAGAAACTAATAAGAAGACATTAGTATAATTTACAAATGATATCTTACATTTGTATCAATTTTCTTGGAAGCTAACTATATTTTTCGACGTATTCATTGAAACTTTATTGCTTTGACGAAATTCATGCAATAATGGATTGATAGGTCACAATGACTTATCGTCATTTTTTTTAATCAATAGAAACAATATAATTTTCAAATTTTGTTTCTTCCTTACTGTCTTTTCTGTCTGTATATGCAAGTTACAGAATAGTGCATCGCGATAGAATGCGTCCTAGATTAATAAATCGCTGTGCTACTTTATTTGTGTTCAAAATATCTCGAAATTTGCAATTTTATACTCTGAACAATCTACGTAATTTACAACCAATTTTATTATAAATAGCAATACTAATTTTGAAACAAATTTTAAGAGGAAATTAAATTTTTAGATTTAGATAATATACAAGATTTTTCAAAATATAATTCAAAATATAGACTGTTCTTATCTTTCATAAGAAGTTGATAATTACACGCAGAAACATACTCGTCGCGTTACAACCACAGAACATTGAATATTAAATACGAATATTGAGATCAAGTATCGAAGCGTTTCCTTTTATAATTTTTCCCATATTTTTTTCGACTTTTGTTCAGGAGCACAAAGAAATAATGTTTATAATTCATCCAAAAATGAAAAGTTTGGCCAGGTTTTCATTAATCGACCCCCCATAAATAAAAACTGATTATATAAAATCAGTAGTCAGTAGTTATGCAAAAAATGACGCTGAAATTAAAAGAAATTAGACAGCAGAAGATAGCTGATTCTCATTGCTAAA
>JABFQA010001909.1:0-12399 GCA_022817065.1 Probaryconus sp. ZL-2020 | reverse complement strand
CTATCAGCGAATTAGTTTCGTTAATTTCAAATATTTATAAATCAATGATAAAGTTTATAAATTCATTGCGAAGAATTATAAATCGTTTCGACTCCAGAAAAGGTGTTGAACCATATTCAACAAAATTTCCTCATAATTATAAATTGAAACAAATCAGAAACAATATTCAATCAGGTAATTTATTAGAAAAATGTGGTAAGAACGAATGAATACATTTGTTAATAAAGAAAGATCATAAATTATCATCCTATGTTCAAATTTCAATTTATAGAATTCAATCTGTGCTACGAAAAGTTGAAGGAATACGAAAAATCATGGGAACCATATGCTTACATCTGGCAAGATGATAAAGACACGTTTATAAAAAGGTAAATTTAACATTAACCAAAATATTCGTTTAATAATTTTTATAGACATTTCTCAAACATAAAATATCCAACAAAGTTTAATCAATTAAAATTAGATATTAATATAACTTGCATAATGAATTTAATTATGAAATTTTAAAAGAAACATCGCGAATCCAGAGATTGCAACATTTCGCGCCATTGTCATTTTGTCGAAAATTAATTTGCAGATTTGAAAATATGAATCCGTCAGCAGCCGATTTTGACAGACACATAAAGCAATTTATCGACGTGGTGACAAGCGTGAGAACGATGGAGAGGGTGACAGAGGTTCATTTCTTACAAGTGCTTTCCGAGAGGCTGAGAGACGGCATTGTGGATCATTGTTCGCTTTGGCAACAGAGGCTGACTGATTCGTTGCAGAGCACGACAGCAGTTATGGTCGATGCTGTTTATCGGTACATCGAGGAAAACCTGAAAAAGTAAGGCAATTTGCGGGGCGACGAATAAAATTGTTGCGCCAACGAAAAAGAAATTACACTCCTCCAATTGCAGAATGATGGCGGAGCCGACGGATCTCCTTTCCATGCAAGAGGCGATACGGTTATTCGAGAGGCTTGCTAATGAAATTCCTACCAAGGAAGAAGAATTTCCAGAAATACGAAAATGTTACGAAACTTTAGGTAGACAGATCAGACGTTGGAATTCAATATAATCTTTGTGATAACTTTGTATAAATAAATTGTAAACAACAAATTGTTAATAACGTTTAATTTCTATTTTGCCACAGAACAGTACGAAATTCGTATGGCGCCGGAGTTCAAGATGAAGGTAAAAAAACTTTGGCCATCCTGGACGAATTACTTGGAACAATTTAAGAGCTGCGCTGAAATTTTGGAGAAAAGAAAAGTAAGAACCAAGAAACACGTAGTTTTCCAAAAAAATTGAGTAAAGTATTTCATAACAATCTTTCGAACTCAAAGGAGGAGCTGCAGAGAGAACAATTGCAACAGAGCACGGCTTTTGTGGAAAATACGAGAAACCTGCTAAACCGCTTGATGGAAGATGGACCCTATACGTCAAAGTGGAAATCGAAGGGTATTTTTCCTAAATTCTTGGACAATTCAATCCAAGAATATTTAACGTTGGCTCCTTGATTTTTCGTCAAAAATTTCGTGACGATCATAAATTTTATTGCAGATGCCCTTGCTTGGCTCGTGGACTATAAGACTACGATGGACGTGCTTCGTGATAAAGAGAGCGAGCTGAAAAAGAATTTATCTATCTTCAACATCACTCAATCGGATTCGCCGGAGCTCGCCGAAATCGAAGCAGTATGTTTTTCTTTTATTTGTTATTTGATTTCTGTTTCGTGAGTAAGACATTACCGACGTCTCTGTCAGGAATGGACGTCGTTAGACTTAGTCTGGAGCACCGTCGACGAATGGCACGAAGCCTGGGAATATTTTAGAAAGAGCAATTTTTGGACCTTGGATTTGGACTACATGGAAACGTCGACCAATGTCTTGTTTCGTACTATCACTCGACTTTGCATGACGTACAAAGAAAAACAATGGGAAATTCTTGAAACTACTAGGTTCATATTCAAAATCTTCTTAAAATTTTAAATCAAATTCGTTTAATTATTTTGGTAATGAAATTTACAAAAAACAATTTTATAACAGATCACAAATTGACAAGTTTCGACGAAATTTCGCACTAATTCGAGAGTTACAGAATCAAGACATGAAAGACAGACATTGGAAGAAAGTAAAGGACGTAATTGGCAGAGATTTTGATCAGAATGGTGAGGATTTCACTGTGGATGCAATCGTGATGATGGAAATGCAAAAGTTTGCAGAAAATATTGCTGATATTTCGCATGCCGCTACTATGGAGTGTACGGTGGAGCAGGTTACTTTTTTTTTATCATTTAATTTTATCACTTTCAAATGTAAAGTTACGTAGGTTTCAAAGAATATTTATCTGATTTTCATACGGCGCTAGTTCTTTTTAATATAAACGTATATTTACCATGAGTACTTAAGATAGACTATACAATCCCTATTGAAATTAATTGCAGAATCTTCAAAACATTCAATTCGTATGGCAAACTTTATCTCTCGATATGGTGGAGTATCGAGTTCAAGGAATTTTTAAACTACAATCTACAGCTCAAATTGATCAATATATCGAAGAGCATTTAGTTCAGATATCAGCAATGAAATCAACGAAGTAATATTGTCTTTCTAAAAATGTTTAACACAATATTATATTATAGAAATTTGCCATGAAGATATTTTTACAATATTTTTACTTTAGATTCGTTGAACCATTTTCTGACCAAGCAGATTATTGGGAAAAGGCTATATCTACCATTCAAGAAACGTTAGACCTATTTTTAAATGTTCAAAGACAATATATGTATTTGAATAACATATTTACAGCTGAAGATATCAAAAAACAAATTCCTCAAGAAACGAAAAATTTCAATAACTTGGCGATATCTTGGTCAGAGATCACATCAAAAATAGCTGATGTTCGTCTGGTTATCCCAGCTTTATACCAATATTGTAAGCCTCAACTTTTGAAACGCCACATCCTAACACTTATCTCTATAAAAAGGCGTAAAAATATGTTTTCACGCTGCAAATTTCCAGACTTATTGATCCAGAAAGCAGTTAATAGTATATAAATTTAATAGTATATACACATCTAGAAGTAAAATATTTCACTCGAATATATCTGTTGAACAGTTGGAGTCATTTTCTTGTTATTGTAACAGACTTGACGTAAAACTATAATAAAATGCTAACATCAAAACACTATTAATATATAATAAAATGAAGTGGAAAAGTCATGTTTCTGCGACATTCACAGCTGGCCTCCTCGATACATTAAGCGAAATGAACAATAAGCTCGAAGGCATCCAACTCGCCTTGGAGAAGTTCCTGGAAACAAAGCGACACATTTTCCCAAGATTTTACTTCATATCGAACGACGACCTCCTCGAGATACTGGCGCACTCACGATACCCTGACCTGATTCAGCCGCACGTGAAGAAACTTTTCGATAACATCAAAAATCTCAAAACTTTTAAAGTAGGGTGTCGAACACAAGAACTTTTAATTTTACTCCCCCCACCTCGACTGACTTTCGTGTCATTTCAGGGACCCAATGGAGAACCTCGGGCACAAGGCATGATGTCGAGCGAAGGAGAATACGTACAATTTCTTGAACCAGTCGTCCTTCAAGGTCCAGTTGAAGTTTGGATGCGCCAAATTGGTAACACTAAAATATATATGCAAAAAAAAAAAAAAGAAAAAAGAAATGCTAAAATACAGGTCATTGATTGTGAAATTTAAAATTAAATTTTTGCAAACCATTCTATGGGAGAAACAATTTCGAAAGGAGAAAAGGGATTCATAATAGAAAGCACATCAAACGAAACGACGTTGTAAAAAAACCGAAAAAGAGTCCAATGAAGTAAATTTTATTAAAAGTTAATGGCCTGTATTAGAGCATTTATCCCGAAGTCATGAAAAGCCGCAAGTCCCGCAACTGAATTCGTGAGTGATATTTTACAAGCACCTTTCACGTAACGAAACTAGAAACGGCAATGCGCGACTGCCTGCGAGAGGTTTTACGACAGTGTCGAGCGGCGTTGCGGAAAATGCTGGCAAAACGGGACAAGTGGGTGAAAGAATGGCAGAGCCAACCTGGGATAACGTCCACTCAAATACAGTGGACCACCGACTGCACTCGCACCCTTCTTCTCTGCAAGTGAGTGAGAGAGTACCTTTCGCATTTCGGCGAACAAAAAAAGGTGGCAGTAAAATGCTATTTTTGTTTGCCAAATTATTATGACATGTGCACGTGGAATTGTTAAGAGCTTTAACGCAGCCAATTTTTGGGGGATAGAAACGAGCGAGGAACAATGGAACCCTCCGCACAATACTTCAATTCATTTCGGTCATTGTTGAGCCATTGAGCTTTCGCGAATTTATTTTAAAATACGTTTCAGAAAGAGTCCGTCATTGACGATAACTAAATTTAAATTCGGCAAAAAATGCCGTTCAAACCTAGAAAAATTTGCAAAACGGAGACAAAGTTGAAAAGTAAGTCGTCGAAAAAAATTAGCTAAAGTCCACTGAATAAATATACCGGAGGCAAAAGTTCTACAGTAATCTGAGCCTTCTCGTAAAAACATTATATTGAAATAACACGCTAAACGGCAGTTACATCGACGGTGTCACGAAAGCATCGAGTTTAATAAGAGAAAATTTTGCATATCCTACCGCTCCCCCCCTCTCCCCCGGCCCCGGGTCCCTCTTCTTGTACGTCGGACTCCGGATCCGATTTGCTTCGTTCCTCGCTTGTCTATCCTTCAAACCCTTTTACTCGTTAGCATATACTAGCGCGACGCCTGTGAATAATTTAACGTCCGCCCAACTTCGGTAGCGTCCGAGTCCGGAAACGGAATAAAATTCATCCGGACTCGTGTGACGCTCCCTTGAATCGCGAAGTCCGCCTTGTAACTTAAACCAATACACTTCTTGGTGTAATTTCTTTTCTTTTTTTTTTTTTTCTCCCGCCGACTACGTTCTATTCCTTTTGTTCCTTCTGTCTTTCTCCGGCAGATACTCCGAGTCGAAAGAGCCATTGAAAAAGTTGAAGAAACGACAAAACCAGGCTCTCGCGAGTTATTCGGATGCCATTATTCAAGAGAACTTGAATAGATTACAAAGACTGAAATTCAAGGCGATTGTCGTCATAGAAATTCACGCCAGGGACGTCATAGATAAAATGTACAAAAACAGTACGTATTTTGTTACTTATTGTTCAAATACTATTACGAGGGAATGGACTGCAATTGTGTTGGTGACTCGACAATTGTATTGCCAATAGTAAAGGGACGCACTAAAACTTGCCCTTTTATTGTTAAAGACTCTTGCACGTTTAATGCGAGGATAACAGTTGAATTGCAATTCCAGTTACCTTTTAACTAAGCTTATTCGAGTCACGTGACGTAAGGACATCGAATTTATGGTCATGTGACGGAGTCGCGTGATGTAACATAAGATTATCTTTTTCCTTTTTCTCGTGGCCTGACATTGAAAGTTTTAGGGGATAAAGTCATATGACGCTGAAAATGAGAATCCTTATTCACGTGACTCTAAAATTATTTTGTAATCTTTCTTCTTCTTCTTCTTCTTCTTCTTCTTCTTCTTCTTCTTCTTCTTATTTTCTGTTGTAAAATGTTATTCAAGTAATAAAAGAGTCTTAATTGCTTATCCAGACTGCAGAAGTGAAACATCGTTCGAATGGCTGTCGCAACTTCGTTTCTACTGGGACAAAAAAGTCGATAACTGCATTGTACGACAAACCAACACGTCCTTTACGTACGGTTATGAATATCTGGGAAACACCGAGCGACTGGTGATAACGCCGTTGACGGATCGGTAATTAAAAAATTCTTCACCGTGGTCTCCTCCACCTCCGCCCCCTCCCGCCCCTTTAGCAGTAATCGCGCGCCTTCGACGTGACTATTAATCAATTATATCTGGCGAGCTGACGTCGCCAGGAGATAAAGCGATTTCGTGTGTGCTAATGGGGCGCAACATTATCGATTTTTACACTCCTTCACCTTGTCCCGTCGTTGAAACTCAGCAGCGGCGATGACAAAACTGTCTTGTCAAATAATTTGACGCGGGGACTAAAAGTTCCGATGAAAAGGAAAAATAAAAAAAAATAGAACCGCTGACACTTCGAGATTCGGGGCAATGATGATTTTGCAAAGTCGACGGGAAATAGATAGTTGTCAGCGACGTTATTAATTACGCGATGAAAAACGTAAACATGCTCTTTCCGGTGAATAATTTCTTCGGACTTAGATAAATGTCGCGCTTACGAAAATAAAAAGGATACACTTTATAATGACATTTTTATAATGATGTTTCAGTTGTTACATAACACTGACGACGGCTCTTCACCTTTATCGGGGTGGAAATCCAAAGGGTCCGGCTGGGACTGGGAAAACTGAAACGGTCAAAGATCTGGGCAAAGCCTTGGGCTTCAACGTGATAGTAACGAACTGTTCCGAAGGCTTAGACTACAAAAGTATGGGCAGACAATTTTCCGGGCTCGCGCAAACCGGAGCTTGGGGTTGTTTCGACGAGTTCAATAGGTAAGTGGAAAGAGGACGGAAAAGGGACTTAGGAGAACGAAGACTACCAATGGTAAATTATTTGATCAATTCCTTGCTCCTTCGGTAGAATCAACATCGAGGTACTGTCAGTGGTGGCTCAACAGATCTCCTCGATACTCAACGCCCTCAAACGAAAGCTCACGAAATTCGTGTTCGAGAAGGGCGATATTTCGCTGGTGCACAGTTGTGGCATTTTTATTACCATGAATCCAGGATACGCGGGACGCACGGAATTGCCGGATAATCTGAAATCCATGTTCAGACCGATCTCTATGATGGTGCCGGACAGCAGTATGATTGCGGAAATCAATCTTTTTGGAGAGGGATTCCAAAACACCCGCGCAATCGCTAAAAAGGTCCAAAAAACAATTGTCAACGTGATATACCGTTTGGTATCTCTGTTTTCAATCCGGTTCTTATTTCATTTCGCTGACAATGAATTTAATCCCGATTTTAATGGACGCAAAAATTATTCGACACTCTAATATTCGTTGGCCGATTGACTTGCTAATGAATAAAATGTTTTTCGGCCAATTTTATTATCGCTCATCGAGAAAAAGGCGAAATGAGTTTAGTATTAAAAATACGAGTGGCTCTAATTTGTTGATATTTCGTTCGGTAAAAAAATGGAATGATAGAAAAAAGTACGAAATAAATCGAAACGTAAAAACATTTCCTTTTTTTCCGAGAGGTTTTATTTGTTTCATATTTACACGTTTCTTTGTAGAGAAAAACGGTAATATAAATGTATAAAACGAAATGCAAGAGAAAAAATTGTCCGAAATATATATTTTTTTTCCCCCGAGAAAAGGAAATTTAAACTTTCTTTATGTTTCCATTATAATTACTTTTTATTTAGTTACGTGAAGGTTCTGCAATTTTTTTTTTTTTTTTTTCTATCGATCCCATTTCAATGCAAAATTTGAACGTTACAGATTTTCACTTTGTATTCGCTGGCTCAGCAGCAATTATCCAAACAACCACATTATGATTTCGGTCTTCGTGGTATTGTAACTTTGACAAGATACGCTGGTAAAAAAAGACGCGCCAATCCTCATTTATCACATGAAGAGGTAAAATAATTTTACATTGTATTCAGCAAAGTATTCAGCAAATTGTTGCTGAATACTTCTCCAATTATTTCACAGTGAATATTCGTCATTATAATTCTTATAAATATTAATAAGATTTTTCTGTTTAAAATATTTTGAACAAATAACTGAATTTACTAATGTTTCACTCGCATTTCTGTACAATATTTGTCAGGTTATTATTTTGTCGATGAAAGACATGAACATCACGAAACTAACATCCGACGACCTTCCTCTATTTAATGATATCACATCCGACCTCTTTCCTGGGATTCGAGTACCAGAAGTCGATTATAAAGAATTTATTGAGTATATTACGAAAGAGGCAATGGCATTACAGTTACAAGTAAACTACATTGACCTAATGTCGTTCTCACTCTGCTTTACATCGAATTCAGTTTGATCTAAAGAGATGACTAAATTATTTATTAATAACGTCGCATTCAAATGAATAAACAAAAATTTTGTTTCCTCTGCAAATAAGAAAAAATAGTACTTCCATTTTTTTTTTTTGTTTCTTTAAAATCAGTTATTGAATAAAGAAATGATTTTGATTAACGTGAAAAACAAAAAAGTGAAGCTTTTGAAAAATAAGCTCGCAGGACTAAATTAGAACTCATTTGGTACTTCTATTCGGCAGCCAATTCCGTTCATAATAAAAAAAGTAATCGAGCTGTACGAGACAAAAAGTTCGCGCCACTCGACCATGATTGTGGGCTCCTCGAACACCGGCAAATCCGTAACGTGGCAGACCCTGAAAGGAGGGATGACTTCTTTGAATAAAAACGGTAAAACGGACTTCAACGTCGTGCACGTATATCCTATCAATCCGAAGGCACTGAGCGTGAGCGAATTGTACGGCGAATATAATCTCTCTACGGGGGAATGGCACGATGGAGTGATATCTTCGATAATGCGAAAAACTTGCTCCGGTGAGGACATAAACGTTCCACTCTTTTGCAGCTCCTTTAAAGTTCCGATCGCGAATCTCCACGATTCTTATTAAGCACGTCGAATAAAAGTCGTATTGCGCGATAAGCGATGCTGTTACAATTATGAACTTAACTGTAAAGAAAGGGAGAGGGGAAAGAACAAAAATAACATAAATTCGTTTGATCGTCGAGAACAAATATTTTTTTTTTTTTTTTTTTGAAATTCATGAATTTTTATGAATTTGTGATATTCATAAAAATTCTAGTAGTACAAGTCAACGAATAGTACTTTTTGTAAAAAAAAATTAAAGAATTTTTAGTGGTGTAAATTTTGGATTCAAGAGATCGTCAATTTCAGACAAGTTAATGACGAATAAATTTATTGTCCTATCAAGTAAGAAAGAAAAGGGAATATAATGGTGCCCTTAGGAAGGGATAGGGTTTCTAAGTTTAGAAGGATGGGGATACAAGACGTTTCGACTCGCTTCTTTTCATTGTTACACACGAACGCAAGATGCTTCCATTCAGTATTTAGTTAACAGAATGTTGGTGAAGGAATTACACACATAATACACTTCAGGTCTCTTTATACTGAAGAGTATAATACGCATTCAGACTAATTAGACTCATTAAATGACTTTCTTCACAGTTTTACGAGCCCTTTGCGAACAGGCACGAAATATATACACATACAGTAGTGTCAGTAAAATTTGACAAAAAAACCGAACGACAAAACCTGACGCGAGAAAATGTTAATTCAATGACAAACAATCGAGTTTGTGATTTTTAATCGTATGGCAATAATTAAACCCATACTTTTATATACATTTATAGAACAAAATTCCGATGAAAAATGGATTCTTTTCGATGGACCGATCGATGCGGTTTGGATTGAAAACATGAACAGCGTTATGGACGACAATAAAGTAAGCTAAAACAATTTTCGTCTAAATTTTTATGCAAATCAACGGTTGTAAAAGCTCGCGCGTTGAACACGTTCATGTAACTTGTCTTTATTGTGGTGTCAGCGTTTTTCTCGGCTTTAAATCGCGACGTTACTTTCCCGCAGTTATTAACTCTCATCAATAACGACCGCATCACGATGCCAGAACAAGTGTCTCTATTATTCGAAGTTGAAAATCTGGCGGTGGCATCGCCCGCCACTGTTTCAAGAGCCGGAATGGTTTATATGGACTTCAAAGATTTGGGCTGGCGACCGCACGTGAAATCCTGGCTGGAAAAATATCGGGCCAGGCCTGAATTTATGGAACAGGTTTGAGCCATCAAACTTTTTGGTTGATTCCCTTATTTTTTTTATTTTTCAAATCGAGTTTATTTTGCCGGAGAAATTGGTATCGACGATACTCAGACCGAAATCCCAATGAAGATGAAATTATTATTGTTTCTTTTTTAATTAGAAATTTTGTTTTTTTTCTTCTAATACCGTTTGTTTTTTGTTAAAATAAAAAGACTAAAATGAATTTACCAGATGGACCGACACTTTGAAAGCTACGTGGACAAAACTCTGAATTTCAAGAGGACTAATTGTAAAGAAGCTATTCCAGTTCCGGAATTGAACGCCGTGCAGTCGCTTTGCCGGCTATTGCAAGTGCTTGCCACTCCTGAAAATGGTGTGAAATTAGGCGAGAGCGTTGAAGCTTTTAACACTGTATGCAAAATGTGGTTCATTTTTTGGTGAGTTTTTATTTTCGCCTTTTCGCATTTGTATTAATTAAACATTAAATATAACTTCCCTTTCAGATCTGACAGCGCAATAATAAGTTAAAACAAAAGCGAAATTAATTTACCCAAAAAATAAATGTAGCAATTTTTTTTCATTCTTATTCGTTGCGCGCCATTGTTCCCGTCTTATATTCAGACCCCTATAACGTAACGGCGAATATTAATCAGCGTCACTATTTATGTCATGCAGCATGATATGGTCACTGTGTGCATCGGTTAACGAGGAAGGTCGACAGAAAATGGATAATTTTATAAGGGAAATAGAGGGTAGGTTTCCTCGGCAAGACACCGTCTACGAATATTACGTCGACACACAGGGACGAAGGTTTCTCTCTTGGGAAGAAAAATTGTCGCAGTTCTGGAAATTTCCGGCTGGGTACGAACAATACTATTTTAAAGATGCACTCTTAGCTTGACTTTCCATTTCAGCCGGTGGCAAAAGTTAATCTCGTCCTTTTCGTGAGTCAGGCTCTTATGCATTTTTTGTTTTTTGTTTTTTTTTTTTCGTCACGAACATAACTCGAATGAGCGTAAATCTTCAGTTAGACAACGACGGAAATTTTGCATTACCGACAGACCGTTTCGCTTATATTTAAATTATCAGGATATTTGCACGAACGGTTTACCGTATATTATTTTTTTCACTCACTTAAATTGACGAAATAATAAATTTCTTATCTGATTGTACCTCGATGAAATCTCAGCAAAAATGATAATAAAACACCTACGTTGATTAATATTTAATGTATATATACAGAATAACTATTATGTATTAATATTCAAGCGAGGCAGTGAACTAAATTTAATTAATTAATTTTCACAGGAGCCCGTTTCACAAAATTATAGTCCCCACGGTTGATACCGTTCGATATGAATATCTTGTAAGAGTCCTTTTGGAGCATGAATTTTCAGTCATGGTGGTCGGTCCTGTTGGTACGGGAAAAACGTCGACTGCACAATTAACGGTCAATTCTCTGACTCAGAAGAACGAAAAATATTCCCTTCTCATAATCAATATGTCCGGACGAACCACGTCTAATAATTTACAAGTAGTTATTCCAATTAATTTTTAAACATTTATTTTAATACAACAATATACAATATTTTGGTATAGTTAATTAAATTTTAACATTGATATGTGTAATGAGATTTCACGAAATCGTGTCAGTAATTGATTCGTTGATTAATGTTCAGTATTATTAATTAAATGATAATCGAAAAAAAAGACGAAATGTTAATTTTTTTTGGCGAAATTGAACGGAGAAATTTATAACAAATTTTTGTGTCATCAGGAAATCTTGGAAAGCAAGCTTGAAAAAAGAACTAAGGAGAAATACTCGCCAGCAGGTGGAAAAACTATGATTGCTTTTATCGACGATTTTAACATGCCAATGAAAGATATTTACGGTTCACAACCGCCTTTGGAACTCATACGTCAATGGATTAATTATGGTTTTTGGTAAGACACAGGTTAAACACAGATTGAAACTTTTTTTTTTTTGTAAATTTAAATAATCCCCTGTAGTTTACGTCAAATAAATCAAGGGCCGTTTGTATAATTTTGTCTTATAACGATGAAATCAAAGTTCCTAACTGAAACAACCAGCTTAATTGGATAATGACTTAAGTAGGATTTAATATGATAATTTTAATGTCTCGTTGTGGCGTTACTTAAGTTCATAATATACAGGTGGTTTATTTTGTGTAAGTACAAACTTTAGTTAAAAGTAAATTTTTCAACAACTTTAAAAGGATTGAAAGTAATCTAATTGACCCATAAGATTTTACGTAGTCTGGAGGCTTTCCAGGATTCAGTATCATTATATAATTTCAGCTAATTTCCATTGTCGTGAAAAGATTCTTGCCATAAAATGGAATTGAACAACCGAGTTATACACTTTATCATTTAATATGGTAATTCCGTCAAAAATATTTCCATTATCAAATCATAACCCCGTACTTTTTTTTCCGACCTTAATTTTTCCTTATTATATCCTGTTTCAATTACAAATCAAATTTACGTTATTGCTGAATATTATACTCAGCTTTTAGATGAAATTTTAAACTACTTTCATGGG
>JABFQA010001908.1:0-12405 GCA_022817065.1 Probaryconus sp. ZL-2020 | reverse complement strand
TAATGTAAAACAATAAACATCGTTAAAAGTACTTTGATATATTTAATAAACATGCTCATTGTATACGAGAAAATCGTTTTCTAAGAAATAAGGTCACATGAAGAAGATTATAGTCATAATGAACGGATGCATTTACTGTAAAAGAGAATTGCATCCGTCCTTTGCTTTAAATTTTTTTAGGAATTTCTTTGACAATTTTTTTTACTTTTTATCGCGTACTTATAAAATCACAATTAATACCGAACATTTATGTAGAAATTAAATTTAAGCAATAATGAAAAGATATCAAAGAAATTAAACAAAGAAAAAAAAAATTGAATGAATCCTCTTTACCACACGTTTGCTGAATAAATAACTTTTGATGTATGTCAACTCCCTATCGCACTTCTTCCCTATTAACCCGGATAAAAAAAAAGGTGGCTTATTTGTCAAACGACAACAGGGGATTCGGGTGGGAAACAAAAACCCGAACTTTCTCAATCCATTTTGTCAAAATTTCATAGAGGATTCCATTTTAAATCAATTTGGCAAAGGTTCATCCATCTGGATTCGTACAATTTACATAGATATGAAAAACTTACATTGAACGTCGAGGAGAATGCTGGCGTTCATTGGCATTGGCAGGGTGCTGTGTCGCGCAATGCAGATAATCGTGGCATTGTGATGTCCTCTAAGAACTTTCAGGTGCGCCCCGCTCGCCCTGCCAGAGGTCGATGGCAAAATGGTAAGATTATTCGGCGGCTGTTCCGGTCCGTCCAGCGTCGCCTGCGATAAAGTCATGCCCCACGCCAGGTCGGGTGGTGGATTGCCACCTTCGGCGGCGCATTCTAGAGTCAGTTCGGAGCCCTCTTTCACTGGTACGAACTGGTTTCCCGGATCCAATCTCCGGCCATCTATCAGCAGGTATGTTCCCCTAGGCGCCTCTGTAAGAGAAATGGCCATCAGTGACGGTTTCTCTCGTTGTTTCGCAAGTAATATATACGAAATAACGCTACCTAAATTCTCGCCAAAGTTATTGCACTATCTTACAACGGATTCACATTCGAGGTTTCGATCGGATCTGATCTCATCTTTTGCGGCGGTTGATGCTTCAACTTAAACGCTACCGAATTTATGATTGCCGCAGGAATTACGTATGTTACGCTATCATGAATTGAATCAACTGACTGATTTATTTCACTTGTGGTATTGCGCGCATTCAGTTAGCTTATTTACTTGGTTTATTGCTCTCAAAATATTAACAGGCGACATCAATTTTTAACGCCGCGATAAATTTTCTACGACGAAATGAAAATACTTTAACATCAGGGGACAGAATAACCGTTTTGTGTAATTACTTCAACCGTCGACAAAGAATATATTATATACACAATATTACTTAATAAATTTATTATAGACATGTTAAGAAGGAATAATAATTGTATGATAATAATAAATTTTCTTATTAGTAAATATATTATTTTGGTAATGACGCGGGTATGAGATTACAGTTTCCCATTAATTTCCGCATAGGGTAAATATGTTCGATACTGTTTGTCAATTTTAATGTAAACGTTTGTGCCTCTTAAATAGCACTTACTCATAATTAGATTAATCGCCAATAATACTGAAGGTCATATTATATTAACATTAAAGATTATAATTAATAGTTTGAGTACTAAATCATAAACTGCCACTTATAAACTGAGTTATTACACATGTAAGTAAGCATAACTTCTAATATGATTATTAAACTTATGACTGTATTAAACTCAAATGAGTATTTGATAATCTACTTGGAATATACGTATTCTCATAAAGCGTACTCGGTCTTCGTAAAACTATTACTGAAACTGCCTGCAATACTTTAATATCAACATCCTCTCTAATTCCAATTACGTTATTTCGACGGATATACTTTTAATGAAAAGATTGTTTCCTCAAAATATGGGTCTGGGAATTCTAAGCCGACAGATTGCTTCAGCAAAAGTTTGTAGCTCCGGCTACAATATTCAGCATGGCTGATAATATTGATTAGATTATAACAATTTGTGTTTATGCAGTCCATAAATTAGCATATTTGAATAACAATAAAATTTTGTCGTCATCTGGAACAATCAGACATAATTGCACTCACACCAAAACAATCGATTCAACTGTTTGTGGAATATTCAAAGTTAACGATCAACTTTCTTATTACGACTGTGAATATCTTACTGTTTTTTTTTTTTTTTTTTTAAATCACGGCTTCTGACTTTTCAATATTTTATGTATGTATTGACAGGATCAATTATGTATTTTCAAATTCAAGCTATAAAATCAATTTGTTTACGAGAGTCATTGATTATTTTTTATCTCGATGAACTTTGAATCTTAATTATTTCACGATTATGACTTCATTAATATTTAATTTCATAATTTTTGGTATAATTTTATTTATTCAAACTTTGTCATGTGTACTTATACTGAGACATGTGTGAAATATTGATGTAGCAATTAAGCACGGGCTCTCGTTGCTTACCTACGAAACTAGTATCGGGAAATTCAAGATTTTAGACTATAGGTATAAATGCATGTGAAAGTGGATCTAAACTGTAGTAATATTGTGATTTCAATGTAAAACTTTGGTAAGTTGCAAATGCCCAGTTAACTCTTGTTTTGAATTATTTTTACAAAAGAAACCCTAAGATTATGTTTGACATTAAAAGTTTCTTTAAAACATAAATTTCTTCCTATTGAATTTATAAATAAGATAGAAACAACAGTTACTTAATAACCATTCTTGCTAATTTCTCGACATGCATATAATCATTTTAACATATATTCTGCAAGGATAATTATTTGGTAATGAAAGACAATGGATTTTATCAGAATTCTTTTTCATCGCAAAATTCTTTACATAATTATTATATTATTCGATCACATATTTTTTATAAGTAATTTTAAAACTAATAACGCAAATTGATCGTTAGAGAAGAGAATGAAATTTTGCATTCATCACGATAGAAATATTCTACGTAAGACAACAGTTTGATTTCCCGTCAGTTTAATAACATTTTGCAAAACGAAGATGTGCATTAGCGATTAAAATCAAGCATCAATATTTTTTGCTTTCACGTGGCAATAAATAACGAGATGTAATCGCAAAATAAATGGTTGAGCCATATATCAAGCCCACGATTAATCAAACTATCAATATCATTCATCATATATTAATCGTAATACGAACATTTTTCCTATCAATTTATTCTGTTAACACAATTTGCCTTAATTTATGTACACGATTCGTGTACGTGATATGATTTATAATGGAAGTTAGTATCAATTTAGGAATCCTCGTAAATTCAGATTAGACAAAAACAAGGTCGAAGACCGCGTATTCAAGACGAACCCCGCGAAAGTCTAGAAAAATAAGGAGGAAAAAAACACACACACACGAGCAATTCAATCAGGTTTCGAAACTCTAACACAACCGGCAATGTCTCTTCCAACAATCATCCAGATAGTTGGAAGCAACCAATAAATAGTCGAGATTTAGCGTCGGCCTCGAAATCCAGTTGGTGATTTCGTACGAACCCACATGCACTCAATCGTCAATTCCAACTTCCTTAGCGTCTTTGTCGTTATCGTCATTGTCGGAAAAAAGATGTGACCGACGAACTCTTCACGAAAGTCATTCGAAATTTACGCGGTTCGTCGATAACTTGATTTGAATACATCTAAATCTCATTGACGCATTTGTACATTTCCTTCGGCTGTCAACTTTTCAAATTCTACACATTCGAAGTATGTTAAACGTAAAAATTCAACGAAACCGTGACGCTTATGAATTTTAAATTAACATTTATAACGGCTAAAACCAACTTTTGTTAATCATGAAAAATAAAACTTGTTTTCAACAAAGATTCTTTTGGAGATTATCTTTATAGTCAAAGTTGGAAATACAGATACAATAAAGATTTTAATTTAATTCTTCGTCCGATCGGAATGGGATATCGATTCTAATCCGCGGAAAATTTTTTACGTCGTAATAAATTTTATACTCCATCTGTATACGATGAAAAAAATTTTTTTTTTCTTTTTTGTTGATTTACATGCAACAATTTTGGACGGAGAAAATTTTGTGAACGTGTCTTATGTAGAATCAACATGTTATCTTTGAATCTGTTTCATTCCAACGAAAAAGAGCCAATAAGATTTGTGTTTTATTGCATTATGATAGTGAGCGTCGTTCCCGAGCTATCGCGGTATATACTGCGCATGGCACCTTGGCAAAATGACAAGTAAAATATCTCGACGTTTCCTGAGACAGTTTCGAATTTTTCAAGGCATACCTAGGCTGAGAAAGGAGAACTGAAATTCTTTTAAAATGCAAATATTTCCGTCACTGAGTTGAGAGCGAAGAACGAGCGCATGTATGAGAAAATTGTTACATCTTTTGCAAGACGAAAGATACATTTTGCATATATATAAATCTGTTTGTGTTATTCATTTCAACGTTTCTTTCGGTTAATAAATGACGGGTGAAAAAAAAAGTCAAAATATTGAAAGTGTTAAAATGTCACACTTTTGGCGGATATTAGTTGTGCAAATTATTTGCAGTTAGCTGTGCTTTTAAATTTCCTCGCGATATACGACACTTTTTAATGCTAAATTTTGGCATTAACTTTTGAGCTGTTCTGGGAAAGAAAAAAAACTGAGATGATTTTTACTGCAACGCTATAAAGATAATAAAAATAGATGTGCAGTTCGCGGATTAATCTGACATCTTCAGTGTAATTTATTTTATAATTAGCTTTATCTCGCATTCAAAAAATTATTCAAAATAGCTCGATTTTCAAGTAACCCAATTTCCAAACTAATCAATATGTATAACATAAATTTGTTACAAAATATTTAAATATACTTTTGAATAACCAAGATCAGTTATTGTTTAAATGAATAAATAAAAAAAAAAAACATAATTTTTTAAAAGAACTTTTCGTCAAGAGTGCTTATATTTCAGAATCAGTACGAAGTACTTGTTTATCGTGAGTTTTCTATCCTTAAACTAATCAGATTGCTTGTTTACTCAGAATCTTTTCGCCTCTGAATGAATCGAGATGTTTGTTTATCGTAAGTCCGTTCGTCTTTCAAAAACTACTCTTTTGAAGACGACGTTGTCTCATTTAAACTAAGACGGTTTGTCAGAAATTATGCAATCTTTAAAGAGGTAAATTCGTGAAATTAAAATGAGTTTATTTCAATAATCAAAACTAAGTTACTTTGATCAAATGGCATTTAATCTTTTCTCCAGGGCTTTACTATATAATCACATAAAATCTTAAGATTTTTTTTCTGTAGAAATTTTTACTTTATTATGTAGTTTGTAATTTTCAAGAGTAACTTAAGAATTGAAAGTAGTTATACTTAACATAAATGAATTATTGTGCTGTATTCATAAAGTCTGTTCTAAATTAAGGCCTTGAGTTGAATGTCAAATTTTTTACTAGCTAAATCTTTTTAAACACTTTAACGTGTGTGGTTTTATAATCTGAAGTACTCTGAGAAATGAAGGATACTTCAGTTATGAGGACTTGTTTCAGAATTCATTATTAAAATATTATTAAACTCCTTCGAATGCAAGAATTTATATTCTCTTAAAATTTTTGTTTAGAGGGGAAGGCATAATTATTAATGATTCGTATAATACCGTTTTTAATATTTCGCTCCAATAATTATTGACTCGGTGTTTTTTAATATGAATTGTCGGTCAAAAGTGATTTCAATCGGATGAACTCTGTGAGTTTTAAAGAACGGTTATTTCTCTGATACGTAGTAGTACTTGTTAATAGCCATTATTTCAAGTGTTTAATATATGCACACGTATACACAATGTTATATAACTTCGTTGTCTCGGTATTTGTCTCATTTATTCCGTCTATTCTCTGTTCCTCACATTCGTTCAATACGGATGCTCTCAATTATTGATTTTTAATTGTTCGCTGATGTAGTTTTGTTAATGAAACCGTGATTAACATTATTGTTCATTATGATGCTATGAATTTGGATACATTTTATACGTGACACGTGAATCGATAATTGACGAATATTATTCACGTAATACAATGTTTCTACTGAAACTAGAACATTGTAGACGATTTTTTGCCAACTTATTCAAAGCGTAATTTAACTGAAATTATGGCTAGGTTGTGATTTAATTATGTTGTGTTAATTATGTATATGTATCTTATATGGCATCGAAAAATAATAGTATGTTGATGGGAATATCTTGATTATCTATAATAATTACAATAACAATAATAATAATAATAACATAGAGAATTTAATTAAATTAATTACGGCTGATTATTGCTTGATTGAGAATATTGAAATTAATTAAATTAATTTAACGTAAATTAATTTAATTATGAAATTAAAGAAAAATGTCCTGTTCGAACTTTTCCTCGATTGAAATAGAAAGGTCTAATCAGTACTCCAAAGCACTTCCTCTTTATCAGTTATTAGTTTTAACTTTGTTGAAATGAAATTCGAATTCGCAAAATCAAAAGTAAACCATTTTATTTAAAGGATAGGTGTAAACATTTAAACAAGCCCAGAATTTTGTTACAACATTGAGAAAAATAATGTAGAAAAAATCGTTATAATTCCTTGTACAACTGTTGTATAGCAGGAAAATTTTGAAAAATGACTATGCATCATAATAAAAATTAGAAGAAAATATTTTCAAAATTGTTACATTTGTTTTAATTCTTATTATGATACATAGTAATTTTTCAAAATTTACCTGCTATGCAACACTTCTACAAGGAATTATAACAATTTTTTCTACATTATTTTTCTCAGTGTATAATTCAATTTCATTTCTATTCGTTACTAAATTAAATGATTATCTCAGAAAGACTGTAGTTCCTATGCTAACTGGCAATGCAACAAGCAATTTATCAGCAACTAATCGAGAGTAAGGTATCATTTAAATAAACTTCTATCTTACACCATTATCACTTCTTCAAGTTAAACTTATTTGGTAATTAGGGAAGGAAGGCTTTGTGTTATACATCAACACGTTTCACTGTTCCCATCTGATAGCATTCTCTAATTATATGTGTTTTTTTTTTTTATAAAATACTCTGTTATTATGCTAGAACGTATTACAAGTGTATTTTACAAGACTTCACGAAAAAAAAAAATTATTGATTGCTGAGTCAATTATTTTTATTATCATATTAATTATTAAAAAAAAAAAAATTAACTAACATTATATTTTCATTTGCATTATTGTTCGTAAAGGACTTGATACTTTGAAACTTTTGTAATCTATTTTCCAATCAAGAATAATCGTTTGTATAAAGTAAATGAAATATCCACTGTCCCTGTGGTGCTATTTACATTGAGCTATTAATTGTCAACTTTGCAATTTAGCCAAGTTCCTTGGCGAGCTGATAATTAGAGCAATCCTTGATCAGAACTCCTGACAATTGAAATCGGATTTCCAACCAATATACTGATCTCATTACTCCTCAATCAAGACCATCAGACTTGCTGATTAGAAGCCCATCAAAGCCTTCCATTCTCCTTCGCCACCCCAAATAAAAACTCAATTGAAATCAAATCATGACAAACGTTATCGACAAAGTAAAAAAAAAAAAAAAGAAAGAAAGAACGAAGTACTGCAGCAGTCACGTCCAACTTTTAAACAGAGCTAATACAACAAAAAGAAAGAATCTGCGAAAAAAAAAAACATGCAAACTTATCAATTTTGCGAGGTCTTCCTCGTCTCAGAAATGGAAGCAAACTTTTACTGGATCATGACATTCCATAATAGTTGACTTTTCAAAACTGAAATCTGTCGTCGTACATTAGATAAGGGATGACGAAATTCCGATTGGAAGATGTGCGAAATTTCTCTCTATTTATCCCCCAACAATGATTCCCCTCCCACGGGAGTTAAGTTAAGGAAGGTAACTCGTCGTGCAACTGGTACTTAATACAGTAGATACCAAACAAAATTAAAAAAAAAAAAAAAATACAATGATCGACATTATAACAAAGAATATGCGGTGATTGACAAAGCAACAACAAATAAGAGAATATATAACTTGTTGAAAAATGTCTTAGGGAAAGGATTCTTTTTTTTTTTTTTTTTTTCGTTTGTCTTATATAAAGAAGGGTAATCGGGGCCTGGTCCGGCTGAGTGTCCTACCTGGAAATCGCTGGTGCTCCAATGTTTTTCCCTCTTGGGCATAATGGTGGCTGTGTAGGACGGTGGCATCGCTAGTGGCATCTGCCGTCATGATTCTCAGCGACAGGATTAAGCCGGATCTCTCGGAGGGCAAATTTGTCACCTCCAAATCGCTTGGGGTGAGGCTCGTGGCCGATGCCAAAAAGTGGCGGGTTTCGGCGTCGAACACTTGGAGGACGTAGCTCTTCGAGCCCGTGTAATCGCTCTCCGCGCAGCTCACCTTCACGCTCGTGCGACTTTCCTCCAATACCGTGCAGTTCTCCGGCGATGGGGGACGGTTCAGCTTGTCACCTGCTGTATCATCGGGAGCTTTGGGTCTATTTTTCTGAATCTGAGATATGTGTTGTTGTTGTTTTTTTTTTTTAGTTCTGAGTGAAGGGAAAATCGAGCTACTACTTTTTTTTTTTATTTTATTTAAATCGGTCGATCGATTTACGTTTAGAGGGAATAATTGTTATAACTGGGCTTGGATTTATTTTTCAAAGAGAGCTTCAAGGTCTTAAATGGGCCTTAGGAAATTATTTGGACTAAGGAATTATTTGGACAGTGATAATGTAATCAAATATTGGTTCATATTTGATGAAAATATATTTTGGCTGGAAATATTAAGATCCATTTTTAAAGATCTCTGTACCTTCTGAAAATCAAATACCAAACTCATCTGAAAAGTGTAGGAATAAACAATTACTTTTTTTAACAACTGAGTAAACGGAAAATATTTGTAAATTTTGTCACAATTCTTGGAAAGGGAGTTGGGACGTTGCAAAATAAATTATCCACGTTTCTTTCAACTCGAGGATTTTAATGTCTTCTGAACTTTATCGTCATTTATGAACCTGCTGAATCCGAATATCAGTTTTTCTCTCAAATGTCATATAATTTTGCAATATTTCGAAAGAAAGACTAACGACTATGTTTTATGCATAATAAATTGAAGATTTTTTTTTTTTTTATCGTATAAATTACTAGTCCTACTAATTCATAAACATATTTTCAGTGATGTGGAATTCTTTAAATTTTGTAATAACCGCAAATGAAAATACATTGTGAAATAAATATTTTAATTAATTAATATATGGGTGATTTTGAAGTGATGTCATAGAATTTTTCTCTGTGCTTATTAAAACGGTCTCGTGATAAGACTCCCTTGGCATATTTGATACAATCGAGATCAGAACAAATAATAAATCATTAACAATATTCCTAAATTGGATCTATAAAAACTTCTTTATTTTTAAACAAAATATTTTTATTTATTTGATGTGTTTATTAAGATGGTCATCTTTTAAATTACAGTCCCGAACTTTAAAATTGACAAAAACACATATCAACAATTTAATATAAATGTTTTACTGAGTAATGTTAAAAAGTAAAAGTCATGAAATGAATCACATGAAATGACAAACAAGCATACATTAATCTAATAAAACTACTGGTAATAGAGCATTCAGCATACGCGAAATAATCAATTTTTTAATCTTGAGGAAGAATAAAATTAGTCTATTACAAGGTTATAGAATGTTCGTAACAAGACTTCCGGAAAGATTGACTTTTGAACCAACTCCTTTATATGAAATGTGTAGATAAGATATTTTGATGTGTGTACAGCATAACTCAGTATAATTCTGTCATTTTTTGTAACGTACCACGCACATGACAGTAAAGAAACACGTGTAATTTAGTTGTAAGAAAGAAAAATACACTATTCTCATGGTACTGAAATTATGCAACTACATTTCGTGAGCAATTTAAAAAAATGAAATAGAAACCGCAAAATTTAGGAAAGTCTAAATATAAATTACACACATGTTTCCGGAAACTTCGCTTTCAAAATACTTTCTCTAATATTCTGTCACAGTTCCTCGCAAATTTATGGCAGTTGCGAATTGCAAATATTTGCCAGTTTAATGTCTGAATAAGTTAGTTGGATATTTTGCAAAACTACTAACGAGAACAATTTTTCTTTAGGCGGCATTGTGTTTGGCAATATTCCTAATCGAAACTGGTAACTGTTTAGAGAATTTGGACGGTTCTTCTAATGGTCAATCGTAAGCTAAAATACTTCTTTTTCACGACACTTTGATCATGAAATAAAAGTTAATACGAAATTTCTCATTAAAGCTATTTGGCTGAAAATTTGTTTTTTTTTTTTTTTTTTTTTTGATAAAAAAAAGTATATTTGTTATTTGAACAATGACAATAAGACGATGAAAATTCAGTTGTTCCTCATCAGTGAACAGCATAAAACAATATCGACGTGCATGACCTAGTTTTTCATTTAATATTTTGAAATTGCTTGTAGCTTATATGGAGCAGAAAATAACATAGACGCAACTTCAGGAAATCATCCTCAAGATTCTTACGGTAACCCAGCGAGGGATTTGAATTCGTACTCGAGTTATGGATCGCACTCAGTTCCCGCCGCGTCCTATGGCTATCCAGGGGTCAACAGACAAGAGCATCATTTCGCTCATTCTGTGCCAGTTAGTGAACACATCGAAGTCACTAAACCAGTAGCCGTGCCTGTTTACAAGGAAATAGGTAATATATTCGATCAATCCTGGCTTACTAAACACGAGCCCCAGTAACCCATTTTCCCCCTTATCTTTCCTCTTATCTCTTGAAAAACGTTCATTTTCAACTCAAAAAATTTCAAACATAAATTTTCTTTTCACGAATTTTTCCTACATTCAATCGTTAAGAATATAACAAGATGACAAAAAAAGACAATTTTTTTTTTTTTAAACAAAAATAATGATTATAGTTGATAAAAAGTTCACAAAAATAAAATACTTTTTTAAGAGAATAATAATTGTTTTGATGTTTCAAATTCTAGATAATAGCTGTAACAGTTAAATATTTTACATTTGATTGAAAAAGATGAATAAATATTGCAAATGTATATAAATTGCAATTGTTAAAACTGAAATAGGATATTTTTTTATTCGAAACAAATTTAATATGGAATATATACAGTAAAGATAAAATGAGAAATATTGTGAAATGAATATCTCGAAACAGGAAGACTCAAATAGAAGATCAATAAAGGGTAAAGAATTGACGTTGCGAATTTATTGATAAATATTTTTGCAAATAATTTATGAATGCAAAAGATATCATACTTTCGTTATTAAAGGTTTACAATAAATTTTATGAGAATCATAAAATTATACGTCCATTTATCTTTATCTCTCATATAAATTCATTCACACTTAATTTCTTCGATAATTTATTATACATTCTACACAAATTTTATTCATAATTATTCCACGGAAGTTAATTTATTTCGCGAAGGTTTAAATCATTGCAGAAAAGCACGATTTTAATGGAAAAATAATAATTCAATCAATATTATTTATGTTACGTATAATTTTCAGTCACTTTGTCAAAATTAAAAAGACATTATTTTAATGATCAATCGATTTGATGGTAAAAAGGCGTGTGCTGTGAATTTAAACTATCATTCGTCTAAACACGTTTCAAACATTGTGTAGTTGTTTCAAATTTACCAGAAAATTAGATTAGGAATTGAACGGAAGTGTATCAGTTTTCAACCAAATCGATTTCGTTTCAATTTTTAATTCAAATCTGCACACAGATTTAGAAATTACTCTTCGCTAGAATCATCATTTGAAAGTTCTTGAATGAAAAATAGATCATAAATTACTATAATAAATTAATTGTCAGTTTTTTAATGTTTCGTAAAAATTCAATAAAGTTTATCCAATAAAAATTATTATAATTAATGTAATTTAATGATAAAGTACATGTAAATCTAATAGTATGCTCTCTCTGTGAAAATCATTTCCTGCCATATCTCTTTTCATTTTTTTTTTAATATTACTGAGTACCAATTATCTTTCATGAAAGTGTGCTAACATTGTTCATAATAAATTTGTAATTATGAAATAACTTCATTATAAGCTTTGACTTTTGAGGTTCGCTCAACATCCTTAAAATATCCTGCTCTTACTGAGCTATCATGAATTTCTAAATTGAACTGGGATTTTTTTTTTTATATCCTGAACCAGAACAACAACAAATGGAAAACGAGAGTGAAATTAAACTCGTTTGTGTCGTAGGAAGATAAAGAAAGAAAAAAAAAAAAAAGAAAAAAACATATAAATAAAAGAAAAAACTAAAAAAGAACAATTAAAATTTGTAATGAACCTAAATACTAAATT
>JABFQA010001907.1:0-12407 GCA_022817065.1 Probaryconus sp. ZL-2020 | reverse complement strand
AATAAAAGAGTAGTCATCTCATGCATTATAAAGAACATTATTTCCTTTCCATTGTATTCATTAGTTTCATTTATATTCATTGAAATAAACAATTGAATAACAAAATTATTGAAAATTTATGTTTTTATATTAAAAATAAAAGGAAATTTGATGTAAGTATAATTTAGATTATAAATTGTAGAATGTATGGAAGACTATAAGTTAATATAATATTTGTAAAAACCTTGAAAATTATCACACATCAAAAAACAATTTATGCCTTCAGTTACTTGTATCAATTTTTATATAATGCTATTACAAACATAAGTAAAATAATCTTTCATAGTCCATGTGAATAATCTACTGTTAACCCAATGAGCTTTTTTTCTATTTAACTTCATAAAAAATATTACGCAAGCAATGAAAACTAAAATTATGATAGGAATAACGTAAAATAAACTTTTTGTTATATTATGTATTAATGAAAAATTATTACTTTTTCTTGAAGTGCGTTTTTTAGGATTTTCCTGACAATTTTTTAAATTCCTATAAAGTGAAAAGTAATCAAAAACTATTTTTTGTCTTTTATCATTAAAGGGTGAAAACACTACTGTTACTAAGGTTACAGAAAGCTACTTAAATCCATATATCTGGAATAACTATGAAATATCTTTGCATTCTTGAAATAAATTTAGCACAAATCAAACTGCATAAAATGTTACACACATCCTGCTTTATATATGAAATTACATTGTGCAGATTTTCTCCTTTCACTTTAAAATCTTCTCAATTCAATGTCCTAGAAACTTAAAGTCAAATCAAACGGTAATTTTCATTAATTCCAGATCTTTTATATTTGGAATAAATTTTTCTTTTATTATAAATTCATGTTATTCATATTATTGAAAGAAATAGTTTATAATCAAATTGTATATAAAGTTAATAGTACAAAGACAATAAAGATAACAAAAAAAAAATGAAAAAAGTAACGAATTCAATGTCAATGTTGAATGAATCATTTTAATAAATAATTTGTTGTGTCTGATTACTTTAAAATTTATAGGATTAAAAAATAGAGATCAGGATTTGATTAATGATGAGATGAAAAATTAATTGGGAACAAAAGGAGATAAGGCAAAAATGAAAATTTCATAAATAATGACAGGGAACTTTGTTATCGATATCACATTATTTTCACATCTAGCACTCGTATGTGATTGTACGTATATATATATATATATACAAAGCACATTTTGCGGCAGATATTGACCTTATTGTTACTAAAAATACTTACAGTTATTAACGGTAATTAACCACTGTGTAACCCAGATTATAAATGCAAAAATGATATGTGTGTTTATACAGAAAAAAATCAACAATACTACACTCATTACTTGAAAAAAAAAAAAAAAAAAAAATTCTCGCAAAACGTTCAGAGTACATTCAGATCGGTGTGATCTATGTAAAAAGAAGAAATTAAAACAAATAAATCCGACGTTAGTTAATGAAATAGATAACATCAAGAAAGAAAAAAAGAATTGACAAATGTCATCGAAATTAATAGAAATAATGTGACATATTTACACTGACGAACGAGGGAATTGAACCTTACATATGCGATAATACTCACGTGATTCGTGGCAGGTAAATACACTTGGTAACATTACGCGAAATTATATTATACTGACTGTCAATTCGCGTTCGTGTGTAGTTAGTACTTGATTCGAGTATACGTGTACTACAAGCAATAATACGTACGTGTACAAAAAGTACACAAACATATCCCAGGCCAGACAGACTCTCTTTCTCTCTCTCTCTCTCTCTCGCTCTTTAATTCATGGGATATGTAAACACACGAGGGTTTTTTAAGCACATTTTTCTTCAGCTTACTTCAGTTTCCATCGGCTTCACTTTTTATCCCAAGTCATCCTTTGCTCTTCCACTCGCTCAAATTTCTAAGCTTCGTTTTTCTTCCACACCAAACGACGAGACATACGATTGTATTATCCGATACCATCTGGCGATAGAAAACAGAGCTATTGAAAAGTTAAAAAAAAAAAAAACAATAATCTCAAACAGGAATGGCGCTGTTTATCGTGGACATTGTTTTCATAACTCACAACGTGACTATGTTCTCAAGAGATAACGTAACGTTCCTCATTTGAAGCTAAAATTTTACTTTTATGCTAATGTTTAATTTCATATTTCAATACAGTCTCGAAATTTAAATCAACATTTTTTTGTCTATTATCAGTTTATATAAATTAAAACTATTACTGAAAATTAAATGTTTAATTATAAATTGTCTTCAGATAAAAGTAAAATTGTTTATAAAATGAAGAGGTTCGTCAGTAAGGCTTATAAATATTTATTGTTATTTTAATGAGTATAAAAGAAAACTCACCTATTATAAACTATAAACAAATATATAACGATCACAAAGTAATATTTTATTATTGAAATCCTGTGATAGTTGCTGCCGCTGTTACAAAACTTAACCTGCAATCCAAACTACTTTGAGTCTAATAATCTCACAAAGAATGCTGGAGAATTTCTCGAAAACCGTTTTTCCACCTCTCTAAAAACTTTTTATGGAGAGGGGCGATATAATGTTGCTGATGATGAGACGCCGTACAAGAGTAATTTTAGTTGGTACTTCTGTAAACAAAAAATTAGTTAAAAGTGTTTTTATTTTAAAATAATAAGATAATAACTTGAAGTACGAAAAATGAAAAAATGGAAAATGTTTAATGTGTCGAATGCAATAATTGTTGATTAAAAGACAGATTAATGAAAATCCAATTAGGAAACAACTTTCAGAAGAGAACATTCACATTGATCTCTGATACCATAACCTGTATAATTTAAATGTTGTTTACATTCCGAAAGTGTGGTACCACTGTTTTATGTGACAGGAATATTTAAAAAAATGGCGAAGTAGAAACAACAAGAAGTAAGTAAACAATTTAATAAAAAAATAATAAAATAAACATTTTAAGACAATTTTGAATTTGTTTAACATTTGAAACTTATATATGAAGCTTTCCATCTATTTGTTAACAAATAGAAAATAATGGAGATACAACAGTTTACATAGTATAGTATAATTTTGTATATTTTAACAATTTTATTTTATCTCATAACTAATGATTTATTGATATTGTAGGATCTAAGGAAGTCCAACTGATTTGAAAACAGCGCTTCAGGAGAACTACTCCGTACACATGTGTTACCTGGAATCTTCGCATCTCTGTCTTCTTTCAATTCGTCGACGTTAAAAGAGAGAAGATTATTCAAGTGCACATGCACTGACTTTTTGCTTGCACCTATTGCAAAAAGTCCTCTGATCTTGGCCCTATAATGACGTCACAACAGTCATCTGGAAATGGTATTATATTGAAAAAAAAAAAAAAAAAAACAAAAAAAGAGTTGCGGGAAATCTGAATATCAAGCAAAAATGTTAATACGTTTGACATTAAGAGTTAGGCTTTTAGCGTCAGAAATGACAATCATGTTACGAAGTCATTGAAATCATTAAAATTGATTTGACAACAATAACAAAGAGCATGATACAAAACAAGCAAAACTGCTGATTTTTATTATACGCAGGCGCCAATTTATATATCCTGCCATGTGTTTTAAGCTGAGCATGAATAAGTGGCAGTAACTGCAAGTTACTCGACACATTTAGTACGGATCGTTCGAGCTATGGAATTATTTATGACAAAACAATCAATATAACATTTATGTATCGAATATTAATATCTTTCAAAAGTATCTGGATCAATCGTTTTTTATTTTCATCAAATTTAATTGTGCATAAATGTAATTGCTACGTGTGATCGTGATAAATTAATGTGTAAATAATAAAGTGCGAAATCTCGTTAGGAAATATTACAGAGAAATGAGCACTGAATGAACAGAAAAAATATTCCAAATTGTAAGTCACTTTTTTTCTTTTAATTTTTAATGTTTCATCTTAAATGGTACTTCATTTTATTTCAATTCATGGTTTATTCATGTAAATAATTTTATAATTTAATTAAAAATAAGTTCCTCGCAATGTAATGCAAAGAGATGATTTTTTTAACATTGATAAATTATATGCAATACAGGATGAATTATAAATTTTTGTATTCCAGTACACAGAAAAGTAGAAACTGCATCTCGTGGATGATTAATGCGCAAAAACTTTTTGAATATTATCTCGACAAACAAAAAAATAATGATCTCTTGTTCGTCAAGATTTGCAGAAGAAAAAATTAAGATTTCTATGCAAGAGTATACATATATTCCTCATTCTGAGAGTCATCCGTCTATTGTGATCGATCTGCAGTATCGTGTAGAATGCAGAAGTAAATGACGGTTTGACTCTTTGGAAAATGGGTCAACCCTGCCCAGCAACCCCTTAGATGCGGCAGCTTCTCTTAAAACACACGCAAAGCGCCACTGGTTGGCCTGCTCTAGTTATACAACTTATAACATCAATGATATGCTCTTCTTTAAAATTATAGACATCTATGATGCCAAGAATATCTATTAAATCTTTTTTTTTTTTTTTTTTTTTTTCTTCACTTTTCTTCATAACACTTCTTATGATCACAATCATGTTGCAACCAATGAAAATAATAAGTTCACATTTAATGGATATGAGATTCAAATGATGAATGCAAGAATATTGGACTAATAATGCTTGCATGTATATCGGGCATTGCTCTTTGCAAAAAGTTGGAATATATAATACAAAGTTTAATGAAACATCATGAATTGTAAACAATTGCAATTCATCACATGACTTGCATAAATTTCAAGCTTTACATTTTCTATAAATTAGTATCAAATACAATATAAAAATCAAACGGTACATATATCTTTTTATATTTCTTTTTGATATATATATGTATAATTAATACAGGTTTTATTCTTTTCAGATTTTCACACTTTTAAATATAAAACTTCTGCACGTTCATAAATAAAATAAATAATAATAATAATAATGGCTGCATCAAATAACAAAGCTTCTGTACCAGAATTAAATTATACCTGCGAAATTTGTGGACGGGAGGGTTTTAATGATGATGAAATGAGGGAGCATACTGTTTCATGCCATCTTCAAGGTACAGCTAATTGTCCTTTTTGTGATTTTAGCGAAAGTTCTCCTGCAGAAATGCTAATACATGTAAATAGTGTACATCTTGATTACTTAACACCAAGGTAATAATGTTTCATTGAATTAATACAAAAGTATATTTCAATAAGATCATCATTATACAATTTCAGTACAATTTTACTTTTTCAGTACTCCTGATAATGACATTATGGCTTTTATCGACGAAGATTCTATTGACGATTATAAATTGGATAAAAGTAGTCAAGAAGCCAAAACTCCTGAAACTGCACTACGTCCTGCTTGCATTAGAAATGGATGGAAAACTCCACTATCTTCCCAAAAGTCTGCAGCATCTTCAAAACCGGTATCTAGTCCAGTAGCAAATATTAATTGCAACAATAACAATAACAACAACAATGTTAATACTGCCAATGTTAATGCAAGTAAGATTTCTAAATTAAAATTTATATTACTTATTTCTTTTAGAACATTTTACATCTGGATAGATAAATATTCTAAATTAATATTTCTAATAATTGTTATCTTTTGATAGAAAGTTTCTAGAAATGAATGAATAGAATGATAAGGCAAAGTTAATAATAATTTAGTAATAAAAATTTTGTAATATTACAGTTGCTTCAGAAGACTATGTCGCAAGTGGTGGACACGGCTCCCCGCTTCGTTCAAGCCTTAATCTACAATTACGTTCGCACGCTAGTCCTCAAACGTTTCCTGTACAAGAATGCCCGATGTGTCCTTACAGTTCTGATAGCCTCTCCAGGCTTGAGGAACATATCAATCGACAGCACTTGGATCTTACTTCGCCGTCCTTAACGTCAGAGAATTATCCATACGATCCGTCCTGCGAATATGCTACTAATTTTAACTGTCCTATCTGCATTACATCTTTTCCAAATTCTAAAGATTTAGAACTTCATGTCAATATCGAACACAAAGATATTCTTAGTCCTGCCAAAGGAGCATCATTGGCAGATCCAAATGCAGATGGTGCTGATAGCTTTTCATTATCTATGCCTTCCTGTCCCGTTTGTATGTTAACGTCCTTTACAAGCAACGAGGAACTGGCAGTTCACATCGAAGAACACTTCAATAAGAACCAACAACGATCATCACAACAGCAAAACAGTGTACTGGCTACACCTTCTCCAGTTAACAGTATTAGTCCAGATTGTGCGTCCAGCCGAAGTGATCGATTGTTAGCGAAAGATATTGAAAGGCACGAAAAAGAAGTGCGCAAATTGCAAGAGCAACGCGAATTTGAAATGCTCAGAGCTCAATATGGTATGGATAACCAGGGTAACTTTAGAGAACAAAGCGTAACAAATATGCAACGTGCTGTTTATGCCGGAGAAATGTCTGTTGCTGATTATTATGAAAAACAAATTGAACTTCGAGTGGCAGAGAGCAGTGGTATTGATGACGGAAGCTCTTGTACAAGAGGTAATTGACATTTTCTTGATAAAATGTCATTTTCCAATAATGTAATTATCATATTAAAAAAAAAAAAAAAAAAAATTCAAATTCAGTGAATTAACGTTATTAGTTAGCTATAATAAATTTAGCAATTATAAAATGCATTTATTGATTAAGATATATTGATATTATATTCAGGGTTGGTTTCTAAAGTGCGAGTTTTAAGTAAAGCTTGTAGCAATGTAATGTCAACGTTATTATGTTCTACGGTGGATCATTATGGAACGACTTATGGTGATAGGGGATGGGGCTGCGGTTATCGTAATATGCAAATGTTACTGTCATCATTACTACAACATACAAGTTACAATGAACTAGTATACAAGGCGTGGAATTGCTTGGCAGCTTCACCTTCTAATGCATCTGCTTCATTGGAGGGACCTCCTCGAACGTCTATGTTGTCCATTTCTCGATTACAAAAAACTATAGAATGGGCATGGTCACAGGGTTTTGATATTCAGGGAGCTGAACAATTAGGTGCTTCATTGGTTAATACTAGGAAATGGATTGGAGCAACAGAAGTTTTCACTCTTCTTTCAAGTTTAAAAATAAAGTATGCACAAAATTAATTTTTATGTACAACACTGCTTTGTGATTTGAATTAAAATAAAATTGTTTAATTCTAGATGCCAGCTGATAGACTTTTTTAAACCAACTGGTTCAGATGGAAGTCATCCTGAAATGTTTCAATGGGCCGTTAAGTATTTTCAAAAGAGAGATGACTTTAAACCACCTCTTTATTTACAACATCAAGGTATTAGTTATAACTTTACAATACTTTATTGTAATTAAGAGCAATGTATTAATGTTTTATTAAACGAGTATATTCTATTCTATTATGAAGGATTAATTTGTCATATGAAAATTATGTTTGTAAAATGATTTACAGGACACAGTAGGACTATAATGGGTGTTGAACAAATGCGTGATGGATCAATAACAATGTTATTACTAGATCCTAGTCATAGCCCAGCACAAATGGCACAATTTAATAGTACTAGTAGTGGTACTACAGCTATGAGACTTATTCGAAAATCAATGGCATCCATGAAAGCACGACAGTACCAGGTTGTTTGTGTAGCGGGAATTATAGACTCTGAAGCAGAATACCAGGTATTTCTTTCATATCTTTAAATGTATTAATTAAATATTTTAATTATATTATTATAACAATAATCTTTTTTTTTTTTCTTTGCTATAGCAAAGCAAAATTTTGCACTCTATAAGAATGCCACAGGATAGGTGAGACTTGATAGATTGCAAAGCAATCGAGATATGCTCAAATAAAGTCAAATTTACCAGCATTTGCAATAAAATGATTGTATCCCTTCTACCAACGAGATCAACTAGAGCCTACCTTACTGCGCGTTGTCGGTAACAGCTGCTACTTTTTATCGAAGGAAGTATGCTAATCATTAGCAGCTAATGCAACAATTCAATTACAATTAAAATTTAATTACGTCTTATCGTCATCCAGGCAACGTAAATGCAATTTCTTTTTTCAGATTCTATATTAAGAAATTATTATACATATAATAATTTCTAAATTAGTACTACAAATGAAAATATTTTACTTGAGAATAATAATATTGCTATTTATCGTTGCACTAACAACCCATTCCAAATTTATGAAGTATTAAATTATTGTCAATAAAATAAATATAAGTACTGAATCTTAATTTTCTTTTGTTTTATTTAATCATCTCCCTATTAAATGTAATCTATATTTTTTTTTTTTTTTTATATATATCATAGATATATCAAATTCTAATTATTGTACTTTTAACAATTTAAAAGATTTATTTCTTTTTTTCTGAAGAAATAGTACATAGTGTATATTACTATACTTAAAAGTAATTATTTATATGACTATTTTATTCATTTGTATAATACTTAAAGAATTATTAAGTATGTTGAATGATAATGAGGTAATTGTATATTAACTAAAAACTGCTTAGTTATACTAAATGTTGAAACCTAAGTATCGCATACAAGCTTTGTGCGCTTCTATGAGGTGTCCACACTCTTCCTCTCCTTTTTCCATAATGCTGCAATAACAATGAATACAATGATAGAAACATTATATAAAATTTTTTTATAATAAATAAGTTCTCATTTTTTTTTAATTTTATAAAGCCATTTAATATTTTAAGAATATAATAAATGTAATAATTTGTTCATATGTATCTAACAGGAAACATTTTTAGAAAACGATTCATTTCAATCATTTTGTTATAAACAATCTATTAAGTAATAAAAGAAATAGCAAAATTTATAAATTATTATGATATTGGATTAATTCATTGGCATTATTTCTCTTCTAAATGATTTCACAGATAAATGTATAACAAACTCAATCTTTGGATTGCCATAACCTATTGACACAAGGATAAAATTTTTTTAAACGTACCAAGTATCACGAATTTTTTTCGTTTCTGGACATGCACAACAAGGTTTCAATTTTTTCTCTTCCTTCTTTACTTCAGGTTTTGCTACATCTGCTTCAGCTTTTGCAGAATTATTTCCCATTTTGTAAAATAGCTAGTTTCTGCTTTTTTAATGTTTCATAAAGATATAAAAATAGTTTCACAGAAATGACACTATCCCAATTTCAGTAATACAATTATTAACACAATTATATATTATTTTATAAATTAATTGTAATAACTTTTATACTTAAATGCAATGAATTGCAGTACAAAATGCAGTCCTTATTACTTTGATAAATGTGCGAGGTATACTGATGATAGATCATCTATCATAGATGACACTACATATCAGCAAATAATGCCAATTCCACAAATAATGTCAACAATTTTTAATGTATAAATATGTATTAATTTTTATTATTTATCATTATATATTATTATTATAATTAATAATTAATTAAAACAACATAAATAGCAATATAATCAAATTTTACAATTTGAATTTCCCGCTAAATATTTGAATATTTGAAAATTTGAATTAGCCAATCAGAGAGCTTCCGCTATGATGCCTGTATTAGCAGAGATACCTCTTCGGCTATTCTACTCTCCTGATACCTGAAAACAAAATTGGCGTCTTATTTTATATGGTAATTGATATAAAAGTCGATTAAACACACGAAAATGTGATTTGAGGTATCAGGAGAGTAGAATATAATAAGAGGTATCGTGTCTATAATATATATTATTAATGCGCGCAACAATACATTAGAATAGGCCGATTTTAGGATTTCGAGTATCAGGAGAGTAGAATAGCCGAAGAGGTATCTCTCCTAATACATGCATCACAGTGGAAGCCCTCTGATTGGCTCATTCAAATATTCAAATATTTAAATCTTACCGCGAAATTTGAATTGATTTTTGTGCTTATATTGATTTATAGTATAAATAATGCATATAAATTAATTTAAAACATTCTAAAATTAATTAAATACATTTTTAAACAATTACTTATGTTTCAACTGATTATAGAAGTAATGTAATTGGTGTAATAGCTGTTTTACATACGATATCTGCTGCAGGTAGCGTTTGTTGTCTGGTACTGTGACAGCTGTCGTTGGAGGTGATTGTTTATAACCAAAAACAAGCTTTCTGGATAAAATAAAATAAGATAATTTTACATACGATAATTTTCTTAGATATGTGTAAGTATTTCTTAATTTTATCAGTCTTAATATCAAATATTTAATATTTCATGATATTCTTTTTTATAGGTTATGATAGTGTAAAAGGGTGTTGTGGTGGATATATCAACATTAACAACTAAATGATTTATTTATATACTGCATTTTTGTGACATTAATATTAATAAGTTTGTAAAAAGATATTTTTAAATATTTTTTTTAGACAAAGTAATTTAAAAAATTCCATTTCTCTTAATATAAATATTAACATAACCTCTTAATTATTTTATTGAATATTGAATATATATGCTTTAATAATGTTGTTAATTTTTGTAATATTCATAATAAATATTAAATATTTCATTTTATGCTTTTTGTAGGTTATGATGTCTAAATGCATTGTAAGCATAAACCAGTGTGCATTGACTCCTGGATAGTGTCTTGCGTCTTTGTATATTCGGCAGGAAATAAAATAAAATGTAAAAGGATGCTGTGGTGAATATATCAACATTAAGAACTGAATGATTTATTGATATACAGCATTTTTGTGACAGTAATGTGGTTAGTAAAGTGATATTTTTAATTATTGTTGTAGAAAAAGTAATTTAAATTCCATTTCTCTAAAGATAAATATTACCATAATCTCTTCATTATTTTATTGAATATTGAATATATATGTTTCAGAAATTTGTAATAATTTAAGATATTTTCTGATGATATTTAATTATTTATGTTGCATAAAATTTATTACAGAAAATGTTACGACGAAGAAAAGTCACTTTAAAAACTATACGAGAACTAGACGTATTTTCAAAAATACCTACTCCTTATGTTAAACAGTCAGCAGTAGGTGGAACATGTAAGTTATTTAATTTTAATTAAAATTATTTTTTCAATATTATTTACTGCAATTAAATTAATAGAAAAATCTTTCAGTTTCAGTGTTCAGCGTTATTATTATATTATATTTAATTTATTCAGAAACTATTTATTTCCTTGATAGTAGACTTGTATTTCAATTTAAACCAGATGTGGATATCGATGAAAAGTTACAAATCAATGTAGATATTACAGTAGCTACACCATGCTATGCTATTGGAGCTGATATTATAGATTTGACTTATCATAATGCAAATGAAAATACACAATTGAGAATGGAAGACACTTGGTGGGAATTGAGTCCTGAACAAAGGGAACATTTTGAGACATTAAAATTTATGAATTCATATTTCAGTGAAGAATATCATGCTATTCATGAATTGTTATGGAAAGCAGATGAAAGTCCACTCCTAAGAGAACCACCAACAAGGTTTAGCAATTTCGTATTTAAAAATATAGTAGCCATATTCAATTCTATTTAGTTGTATTAAATTAATAACAATTTAAAAAATTTTAGAACAAGTTCACCAGAATATCCTTATGATGCCTGCAGAATTGTTGGATCTTTCTTTATAAAAAAAGTAGCAGGTATTTTCCATGTTGTAATTGGAAAATCATTACAGCTACCAAGAGATCATATTCATTATATTACATTTTCCGCTACAAATTATCAGCAGTATAATTTTACACATAGAATAAATAAATTTTCCTTCGGTGAGCCGGTACCAGGAGTCATTCATCCTTTAGAAGGAGATGAAAAAATAGCAGATAACTGTAAGTAATTAATAGTTATCAAAACTGAAATAATTTATTTCATTCATTTTTATTTTTATATTTTCAGTAATGACGATCTACCATTATTTCATAGAAGTAGTGCCAACAGAAATTGACTTTCTACTTCGTAAAACAAAGACTTATCAATATAGTGTAAAAGATCATGTAAAAATTATAAATCATGATAAAGGTGTTCATGGCATTCCAGGAATTTTATTTCGTTACGATACCAGTGCTCTTAAAGTAACAGTAACTCAACAAAGAGACTCAGTTATCCAATTTTTAATTAAGCTATGTGCAACTGTTGGTGGAATTTATGTAACAAATGGTAAATTTTATTTTCATACTATTATAAGAATTTTTTTTTATAATATCAATAACATATATTTATATTATTATTCCATTACAGGATTAATAAATTCAGTTGTCCAAAACATAGTTCAATTTGTAAAAAGCCGATCTGAAAAGGTTTCTAATTGATGAAAGACGAATTAAAACTACTACCATTAAATAAAGGAAATCTTATAAATTATGTATAATTGATCGATTGAAACTACATAT